>JBBBDQ010001855.1:557500-657500 GCA_037127315.1 Ascarosepion bandense
TAGAGTTGAAATTATTTTGTAGATTGGTCATGTTATTATTTAATAACTTATTGGGATATAATAAGATATATATTTTTTAAGCTCTTTACGCAACTATAAATAAAGTTGCCATTGTTTTTATTGAAAATCCTTTTGAGTGTCGGGAAATGGTTGAAAAATTTACCGATGTTGGATTTGACGTTATTACTTAAATGTCTGTTTAGCCATATGTTGCTACATTTGCTTGATTTTGGTATATGTTTGGCTTTTATCTTCTTCTTCTATGTGCTCTGTTCTTTCAGGACGTAGGCGATCATGGCTTTCTACCTCTCCTTATCCCTGGTGGCTCTTAGCACGCCTTCTGTTACACCATGCAAACCCCGTTCTGTCATCCACTGGCTCAAGCCGATAATTTTAGAATATAAATGTATAGAAACTAGCGTGGCCACAAAATGAGGGATCAGTTTATATATTGATTATAATATAGAATTAATAGCCCATTTTTGCCCATATTATAATTTCTTATAAACCGTTGGCATATATATTCTTCTTCTATGTGTTCTGTCCATTCAGGACGTAGACGATCATGACCTTCCACGTCTCCCTATCCCTGGTGGCTCTTAGCACACTTTCTCCAGTTGCACAATGCAACCCTCGTTCCATCATCCAACTGATTAGGCCCTTCAAATATGTTATGTGCTGCTTTCTCTTGTCTCTTTTTCCCCTCTATCTGGTCTGTTAGTATCAGTTTCTCCAAGCCCTCTTTCCTCATTGCATGTCACAGAAACTTCAGCTGTCTCTTCCTGATGCTCAGCATTAATATCCTTTTCATTTCCATCCTTTCCAAAACCTCATCATTGTTCACATGCTCGATCCATGATATTCGCAGCCTCCTTCTGTAGAACCACATTTCAGTTACTTTAAGTTTTTCCTTCATCTTTGATGATATTGTTCAGCATTCACTGCCATATTGAAGGACTGCCAACACATAGCAATCCAGTACTCTCTTCTTTGTTTCTAGCGAAATTTTATCAATTTTTAATACTTTACTCAAATTCTGGAATGATTCGTTAACCATGCAAATTCGTCTTCGGATCTCTGTGTCGCATATTCCGTCTTCTGTTAGAAAACTTCCTAGGTATTTACATTTTTGTACCTGCTTGACTTTAGTATCCCCCAGCAGTATTTGGCATATTGGGCTGCCCTTTTTACTGATGACCATGCATTTGATTTTCTTGCAGTTTATTTGTAGTCCTTTATTGTCACTTTCTTCTGCTACCTTCTGTACGAGGTCTTGTAGTTTCTATTATCTGCGTACCTTAGGTTGTTTAAATTGTGGCCTCCGATTACGAATCCAGGCATAACTTCTAAGGTCGTCAAAATATTCTTGCTGCACAAGTTGAACGGATCTGGTGAAAAGACACATCCTTGTCTTACGCCCCTTTCTATCTTTGTATATCTGCTGAATTCGTTAGCTGTCCGTATACAAATCGTTTGCTGCCTCAGAGTATTTTAAACTAATATTGTGGTTACTTTTAGATAAGACTTAATACATTTAATTTTAGTCATCATATATAGCCCTATTACTAAAGTCGTATATATATATATATATATACACCAAATCGGTTGAGTTTCGAATCCGGCTAGAAGCAAGTGGATGTCTAGTCTGATGAGCTGTGATACAGCGAAACAGGCTCGTATGTCTAATTATGCTCTCGTTATGATTGAACTCTCTAGAGGGTAAAATGAATAAAAACACTAACCACTTCTGCATTTACGCATTACTCTTAATTGTGTTCCCTTAGATACTGGCGGGTGCATTTTCTCCTCCTTCAGCCATAGGTCGATAGCTTAGGAGTAGGCAGCGCGAGACGTACTTGTTAGATCTGAGGAAAAGGATAGCGGGGCGCGGTTTAGAAGAGATACTAAGAGAAAAAATATTGAGAGAGACAAGAGACATAGCCAAGTGGAAAGCCATGATCGCCTATGTCCGAAAAGTACACGGAACAACAACAACAACGAGAAGAAGAAGAAGAAGAAGAAGAAGAAGAAGAAGAAGAAGAAGAAGAAGAAGACACGCGACCCATAATAATGAAAGAAAAACATGAAAAAGGAGCCCTGGGACTAAAGTTGGCCGGAAGAAAAAAAAAAGAAAAGAAAGAAAATAGGGCGTCGTTGCTACCGTTTATTGGCTTCCGGCAGTGATTCTTATTGGTCGAGCTATAGCCTAACTTCATGTCTATTTTTGGCTACGAAAGAAAAGTTGACGTACCAAGTTTAACTTCTTGCTCGACTCGAGAGACTTACTCCATGATAGATATATTCGTTGAGAAAATTGATTAGGACAGAATAATTTCCGAAACACAAAAATTCAATAAAACGATTAGACATTTTGTTAAAATTAGAGGAAGAATTATGGTTCAGCTTAATCGAATATCACCGTGAGATGTACGGATCATATGGGCTACCAAAAACACACAATGGTGTCTGCCAAATTCCAAGTCCTTACCGTCGCACGTTTGTTTGAACGGCATAAACAAGACTTAAAGAGAATTGGCTTATTTGAAGTGAGTAAAAAAAGAAAAAAATAGGAGAGAAACAGTTTAACATAAGAGAGGGTAAAAAGCGTGCCTTTAACACCAGCCAGTGTGTAATTAGATATTTGCCGACTAATTCAATAAAGTATTTCGGTTTCGGAGTTCGCTTGCTAAAAAGGGGAAAGGCAGTAAAACAAATCAAATGTCGTGGTTGATAAAAATTTGCCCTCGATAGTCTAAAGTACTGAAAGCAAAGTCAAATAGTTAATCTGATAACAAAAAAAGACGATTAAATATGGCATTTGTTATTATTTGATTAGTGAAGTGGGATGCACAAGTTCTTTTTTTTAACAAATTTACATACAACCAAATTAATACACCTCGAAAGTTTTGCTGATGAATTATTTTGCTGATGAATTATCATCGTTATATTTCTTTTTAACTATATCAGCCTACACGCTTTTGTTTTTATACTTACAGCCTTCTTCATTTTTTTTAATCATCTCACCACAAGCAAAGCATTCTACTGCCACTGTTGTGCAGGGGGTTACATAGGGGAAAGTGATGAGAGAGAGGGGTTAGTTATATGAAATGTCAGAAGGAGGGTAATAGACGGTAATACCGAGGATGGGAGTGGAGTAGATGAAAACATAGCTTGAAAGAATTGATGCGAGTTAGTGTTATAGGAGATGACCTTACATTTAAATTCCTGGAGATTGTAGCCGTCGGGGAAGCAAGTATATGGAAGGGAATTCCACGGGTGGGAAGTGCGTGCAAAGAAGCTGTTAGAGTAGAAATTGCGATTACATCTTATCTGTTTCACTGTAAAAAAGTGGGACCTAGTTGCTAATCTAGTATCTCGTGCAAACTCATACCTAGGGGGAACAAGTGATCTAAGTTCATCGGAGCAGAAGCCGTGAAAGAAGTTATAGAAGCCACACCACTCAACAAATGCTTTAACAAGAAAAAAAATACTTGCTACAAAATAAATTTACTATTTAATATAATATCCTTTCGCTTAGAAATAATATAATAATTGCGTCAATTTACCAATCGCACCTAATATATATATATATATATACTATAGTCATCCGCAGACAAATCTGTTTCGCTGTATTACAGCTCATCAGTACGGCTTAGACTCCAGTCGCTGCCTAACCCAGGACTGAAACCCGACCGAATAGGCGTCAGTCGGCGATTCAACCCTAGGCCACGAGCGTCCACTAGAAGAAGGCAGGCTTATATAATCATTTCATCCCAAGCAAGGCATTCCACTGCCACTATTGCGCAGGGGGTTACATAGGGGAAAGTGATGTGAAAGAGTGGTTAGTTACAGGAAATGTCGGAAGGAGACGGATGAGGATAGCGTGGATGAGGGTTGAGTAGATGGGAAGAGTGTTTGAGGGAATGGACGCGAGTTGGTGTGATAAGAGGTGTCTGTTGACCTTACATTTAAATTCTTGGAGATTGTAGCTGTCGGGGAAGCAAGTATATGGAAGGGAATTCCACGGGCGGAAAGTGCGAGAAAAGAAGCTGTTATAGTAGAAATTGCGGTTACATCTTATCTGTTTCACTGTAAAAAAGTGGGACCTAGTTGCTAATCTAGTATCTCGTGTAAACTCATACCTAGGGGGAACAAGTGATCTAAGTTCATCGGAGCAGAAGCCGTGAAAGAAATTATAGAAGAGGCAATTGGAAGCCACACCACTCCGGTGAGAGAGTGACTGCAGCCGGGCTACCACATATATATATATATATATATATATATATATATATATATATATATATATATATATATATATATATATATATATATATATATAGTACTGTGCAAAAGTTTTAATACTTAGTATAATAGCTTTGACATCACATTCACAAACTTCTTCAATGTATCTAAAGGTATCTCTGCTTCATTCTGTGTGTATACATTACTGTGCAAAAGTATTAAGATGAGAACTATTTTAACTTTCATGAGGCATATTGACAGAAATTAAAAAATTTAATTAAAGTAATTTTATTTGATTTACTCGACAAATGCTTTTAGCCATTATCAAGAATGGATTTTGTTTTACTTGTAAATAAATATGTTTAAAATTTATGTATATAGTGTCATGTGTATGTTAATTTCCGGATATGATAAGCATATTGTCACCGTGTTCATGATTTTTTTACTTTTAAATCATCTCACCCCAAGCAAGGCCTTCTACTGCCACTGTTGTGCAGGGGGTTACATAGGGGAAAGTGATAAGAAAGAGGGGTTAGTTATGGGAAATGTCAGGAGGAGGGTAATAGACGGATGAGAATACCGAGGAAGCAGGTGGAGTAGATAAAAAAAGAAATGAGAGAATGGATGAGAGTTAGTGAGATCGATGTCTATTGACCTTACATTTAAATTCTTGGAGATTTTAGCTGTCGGGGAAACAAATATATGGAAGGGAATTCCACAGGTGGGTGGTGCGAGAACAGAAGCTGTTACTGTAGAAATTGATGTTACATTTTATCGGTTTCACTGTAAAAGGGTGGGACCTCGCTGCTAATCTAGTAGCTCGTGTAAATTCATACCTAGGTGTCACCAGTGATTTAAGTTCATTGGAGCAGAAGTATTTATAGAAGAGGTACAGGGTAACCACGTCACGCCAGTGAGATAGCGACTGCAGCCGAGCTGCTAAGTCGGTCTCGATCACATTGCAGATTCTCTGTTGGATTTTGTCAAGAACCCCGAGGGGAATAGCAGGGGCACCCGACCAGATGTAGCAGCAGTATTCAATACACGGGCAAATGGTAGATTTATATATGTGCAGGATGGACTCACACGGGTAAAACTTCCGGGCCCTGCACAGTGAACCGTCCTTCTTGGCAGCGGATTTAGCAATGGATTCGATATAGTCATTCCACTTGAGGCCCGCTGAGAGTGTGATGCCAAGGAGGCGTAGTGTTTTACTCTCAGGGAGGCTAACCTGTTCCATGCTAATGGTGGGTTGAGCGATTGTCTGTGATGGTCAATAGATAGTAGCTTCATTTTGGAAGCATTAAATTTTGCGAGCCATTTCTTTCCCCAGTCCACATCGTAATTCGTAACCCCCCTGATAATTTGGAACCAAAGATTATACAAAAGATGTAGTAGAGACATGGTTGAATATTTTTTAAATTGGCCTTGTGTGAAACATAACCAAACTACCTACAACTTACCGCTGAGGAATCATAGAGAAGGTTGGAATGTGTGGAACAATAAAAGTATACTGTTTTGTATGTTAAAGTAGAATTTTATTAACAGAACAGAATAACATCAATTTGTAGAAGTTAAATGTTAAAAGCAAAAATGGCCTTAGACAAGACGTCCTACAGAAAATGGCTGAAGAGATTGACAAGAAAGGACTACAAAATAAACTTCAAGGAAAAACTAATGCATGGTCATCAACAAAAAGAGCAGCCCAAAATGCTAAATACAGGTGAGGGATACTAACATCAAGCAGGTAGACAAATTTAAATACCTGGGAAGTGTTGTAACAGAAGACGGAAAGTACGACACAGAGATCCAAAGTCGAATTGGAATGGCAATGGACTCGTTCCAGAACCTGAGTAAAGTATTAAGAGACAGGAAACTTTCACTAGAAACAAAGAAAAGAGTACTAGCTTGCTTTTAATTCATAATTCTATGATAAAACACACACACACACACACACACGCACACACACACACACACACACATATATATATATATATATATATATATATATATATATATATATAATAACTCATGTAATATTAAATAACGCATTGGTCGCTTAGTAATTTAGCGCCTGCCGAGTGTACTGCAGATTCAAATGATTTTTGATGTCAATCGAAATTTAAAACTTTTGTTATTATCATTATTATTATTATTATTATTATTATTATTATTTAAATCAATGTTTCTTGATTTTGTTAATTCAGAGCGAACTTGTAAAATAACTAATACTCTACAGTGTACGTCAAATTTGAATACAGAACAATTAGTCATTAATTTTGAAAAAAAGAAAATAATAAAGACGTCTCCTGAAATAAGCATTTACTTGTAATACATTACATTGCTTGGTGTCCCTAGCATTTTGAACATAAACATTTTTGTTTATATAAAAATAATTTATAAATTATTCTTCTGTTAAGTGAGAGCGCACCTGGCTACCTTTTGGGCGTATTAGTTTGTCCCACCGCACCGGTTACAAGACGTTGATTTAAAGAATTACGGACTCCTTATACCTTATTGGTGGCTACAATCTAAGCTGAAACAAGAAATGAGTAAACGGAAAGAAGAAAAGACTATAACCGGAAAGAAGGAAAAGGCTAAGCAGAAAGAAGAAAGGACCGTGCAGAAAAAAAGAAAGGTCTAAACAGAGAGAAGAAAGGGCCACGCAAAAAGAAGAAAGACTAAACAGAAAAAAGAAAGGAGTACGAAAAAGAAAGAAAGTACTATGTGGATAGACGAAAGTACAGGACTAAACATAAAGACGAAAAGACCATGAATAAAAAAGAGAGTACTATACAGAAAGATTAGTTGTTTGTTTGAGATTTAACGACCTATCAATCCTTATGGGATCATTTAATGTCACAACAAATGATTTTAGGTAAGGTTATATTATTTTTACAGAATTTTCGAAGATGTCTATACAGAAAGAACAACGGCCTTAACAAAAAGAAAAAAGGACTAAACACAAGAAAGAAAGGACCACACAGAAAGAAGAAAAGACTCAACAGGAAAAGAAAATAATGACACAGAGAGAAAGGACTAAACAGAAAGAAAAAAAGGTCCTTGCAGAAAGAGAAAAGGATTAAACAGAAAGAAGAAAGGACTAAACGCAAGAAAGATAGGACCACGCCGAAAGAAGTTAAGACTCAATAGAAAAAAGAAAATAATGACGCAGAAAGAAAAAATTGCTAAACAAGAAAAGAAGCACTCAAAAAGAAGAATGAAATATACAAAGAAAGGAAGTAACTAAGCAGGAACAAGAAAAGAACCACGCAGAAAGAAGCACTAAACACAAACAAAAGCTGACTAAGCATTAAATCATCAAATAGCATGTAAAGTTTTCAGTTTAATGGGTCAGCTTGTCATTGAAATTTTCAATCGAAAATTCTAAAATCAAATTAGCAAATTTTTGTTTTTTCTTCGATTTTAGCGTGCAAAGTGCGACACCTTAATCCGACGGCCGATTGGTATAGCGAAAGATGCCTTTCAAAAAGGTAACCCATGTATTAAGAAACAGGAAAATTTCGTTAGAAAAAAATGAATAATGAATTAAACAATTCGGTACTTTCTGTTTTCTTATAGTATCATTTATTGCTTGACAATCTTCTCACAAATGAAGAAGACACATTATGCAAGAGAAAAAGGAATTGTAGATAAACATTACTAAGGAGAGAACATATCATCAATGATGAAGATTTCGAAAAAGTGTTTTTTTTTTAGAAATATTTTTTTATAATCACAAAGCGAGAGAGGACCGCCACTGGTGCGTAGGGGGTTACAGGGAGAAAACAAAGAAGGTGCAGGGGATATCAAAAAAATGCTGTAAAATGTAAAAGGATAAGAAATGTCTTAAAGTAAATTAAACAAAGAAAATTGAGCTGAACGGTTGTATAATATCAGCACTTTTTTATAGCATGGGCTATATAAACTTATTTATAAATGGAACTTAGTGTGTGTGTGTGTGTGTGTGTCTGTGTGTGTGTGTGTCTGTGTGTGTGTGTGTGTCTGTGTGTGTGTGTGTCTGTGTGTGTGTGTGTCCGTTATCTATAGATTCCGAAACGGCTGAACCAATTTTTTTAAAATTTAAACAGTTGTACTATAAGCGTCTGCAAGTGTTCTTAGCTAGGTTTTGTGATATACTCATAGACAGAGACATAAGAAACGATATTCAGAAGTTTCAAGGTTGCAGTTCTTACAATAGTGCACAAAAATCATTATATATATATATATATATATATATATATATATAAAAGGCAAGATGTTTGTGTGTGTGTCTGTTTATCTGCCTGTACTTATTTTTTTCAGTTCTTTTATTTTAGTTTGGGCTTTGGGTTTGACTCTAAACAAGTACAATTGTAGTTCTTCGTCTCAGCCATGATACCATTTACTCAGAGAACTTATTTAGCCTTCAAAATTCAGTTTACGACGAAAAAATCTTATTTGATATCGATACCAGGAAATCAAAATTTGAGTTACATCCATTCATTTTTCTTTCAGTCTACGGTTTCGCTTTAACTGGAAACAACTGTTGCTTTTTAGTCTCGTGCCAACGTCCAAAGAGTCTGAGCTCCAGGACCATGGATTAGTTTTAAATCTTTTATTACACCCGAGCAACACCGGGCTATACTGTTAGTTTATATATATATATATATATATATATATATATATATATATATATATATATATATATACTCGGTGCGATTGGTAAAATGTCTTTTCAAATATGAAAATTTGATTTACATCCATTGATTTTTCTTTCAGTCTACGGCTTCGTTTTAACTGGAAACAACTATTGCTTTTTAGTCTTTCGTGCCAACGTCCAAAGAGTCTGAGCTCCAGGACCATGGATTAGTTTTAAATCTTTTATTACACCCGAGCAACACCGGGCTATACTGTTAGTTTATATATATATATATATATATATATATATATATATATATATATATATACTCGGTGCGATTGGTAAAATGTCTTTTCAAATATGAAAATTTGATTTACATCCATTGATTTTTCTTTCAGTCTACGGCTTCGTTTTAACTGGAAACAACTATTGCTTTTTAGTCTTTCGTGCCAACGTCCAAAGAGTCTGAGCTCCAGGACCATGGATTAGTTTTAAAGCTCTTATTACAGCCGAGCAACACCGGGCTATAATGATAGTACTGGATAATCTCCAGAGGTGAAGAAGAAACTTGAAGCAGCTTAAAGAAAAGAGTAAAATTAAAATGCAAATAGGTGACAATTGACGTTGCGTTTAAATTTCTGGTGAAAAACGAAAAAAAGTCTTTATATTTAACACCAGAAATAGATATTTGAAATATAATATAATGATGAAATAATGGTTTGGTGGGTTTGAACCCGAAAGTGCATATTGAAGAGGGTAAAGATAAAAAAACAGCGTCTAATCTACCTAACAAGCAATGTAAGTGTTGAAAAGAACATGGATTACAAGACAAAGAAAAATGTCAAACTTTAGTAAAGCTAAAAAGGACGAGATATCGTGGAGAGCCATGATTGCAACGAAAAGTGGGACGAAAAGAATGTATATCTATCTGTAAAACTGAAAATAAAATCGAATATTTGGTGATGTACAGAAAACGAATTCGAATTCTAGTTGAATCCGTTGCATTCACTTACGCGCAGATATCCTTGGGAAAGATATTAATCCGTCTTTTCCCTCAAGTTTTGGCTTAAATGACAGGACAGATTGTGTTCTACAGCCTTGGCTGGCAACCAGTCTATGGCAGAAAGTACTGGCAACATACTGCGGGATAATATTCAGTCCATTCAGATAAAGTCTCTTTCAAGATATGATCGCCCAAAGCGTGTATCACGTATGACACTTCACTGACTGAATATGATAGCTGGAAGCATAATCAAAGTTTTTTAATGGGCATAAAGTGGGGGATCTGTTTTCTATTGTCATGAAGTAGTAAACTGATCTCCCACTAATTAATAATTAATATAATAATATAATCCACCTGTTCTTCCTACAGCTATGGGTTGAATAGCAGGAATGATTGGGTTCTATAGCACTGGCTGACAACCAGTCTAACGCAGAAAGCAATGGCAGCCTACTGCGTGATAATCTCCTGCCTAATCAGTCAAGTCTCTTTCGAGACATGATCACCGAAAGCGATCATGTCTTGAAAGAGACTTTCATGTATGGCACTTGTATGGCACTTACCTGACTGACTGATGACGAGCTCTTCACTATAATACCGAAACTTTATGAATTTAAGCGTAGTACTAGATACGCGTTTTGGTGCAGTGGATATCGGCTCGGAACGTGAAATCTGAGAGCCGAGTTCGAATTCTAATTTGAATTTGTTGCCTTCAAATACGTGCAAATACCCATTGGAAAGGTATTAATCAGCTTCTTCCCCCACTTATGGGTTAAATAACTGGACAGATTAGATTTTATATCCTTGGTTATCAGAAAGTAACGATAACCTACCGCGGGAAAAATCCTCTGTCTAATTCGAGACATGATCCGTGTATCACGTATGACACTTAACTCACTGATTGGCTGCAAGGTAGCATCAATATGTCTCTGTTGAGACATGATCGCCCAAGCGTGTATCACGTATGGCACTTAAATGACTGACTGACGGGAAGCGAAAAAAGCATCAATAAGAACGCTCAATAGGACTGAAGAGGTTGAGATTGCAGTGATCGAGGAAGCATCCCCCAAGGAGTCTGTTAGAATTTCCAGGAAGTAACTTGAACCTACTCCTTATTAACTGGAATCCCTAAAGAGTGAAGCATGAGCTGACTCTCTGTACGTGAAATGACGGGTCATAAACATGAACGTCTTTACTTGAGGAACGTAGAAACGTAGCTGTTCTGAACGGCTGCTATGAAAAGAACGACTGAAAAGCGATAAGCTCTCAACGTTTTGCCTTTCAGAAAACAAAGTTGCAAGGTATTGTTATCTTCTTAAGAAGTTCATTTATCTCGTCAAAAATAATGACAAAGCATTAAAATCTAATCTAAACTTATTTATAAATGGAAATTTGTCTGTGCGTGAGTATGTGTGTGTGTGTGTGTGTGTGTGTGTGTGTGTGTCCCCGTTACCTATAGACTCCAAAACGGATGAACCGATTTTCTTGAAAATTTACACAGTTGTACTATAAGCGTCTGCGAGTTTTCTTAGCTAGGTTTTGTGTCGAGGTACCCTCAATAAATATCGAAAATCGATAATCGAAAAAATCGGGTTATAGAAGGAATGGTCCGATTTTAATCAATTTTCATACACTTATAGACAAAGACATAAGAAATGATATTCAGAAGTTTTAAGATTGCAATTCTTACAATAGTTCAGAAAATCGATAATATATATATATATATATATATATATAAAGCAAGATGTTTGTGTGTGTATCTGTTTATTTGCCTGTATATCTGGGTTTTTGGGGGGTTTTTTTTCAGCCCTTTTATTTTAGTGTTTGCTTCGGGTTTGCCTCTAAGTAGGTACAATTGTAGTTCTTAGTCTCAGCCATGATACCATTTAATCAGAGGATTTATTTAGCCTTCAAAATTAAGTTTACGACGAAAAAAATTTATTTGATATCGATACCAGGAAATCAAAATTTGACTTACATTACAAAATTTGACAGTTTTACAGACTTTTTATTTTAGTTTTTGCTTCGGGTTTGGCTCAAAGTAGGTATAATTGTAGTTCTTAGTCTCAGCCATGATATCATTTACTCAGAGGACTTATTTAGTCTTCAAAATTCAGTTTAAGACGGAAAAAACTTATTTGATATCGATACCAGGAAATCAAAATTTGACACATCCATTCATTTTTCTTTCAGTCTACGGTTTCGCTTTAACTGGAAACAATTATTGCTTTTTAGTCTTTTGTGCCAAAGTCCAAAGAGTTTGAGCTCCAGGACCATGGATTAGTTTTAAAGCTTTCATTACACCCGAGCAACGCCGGGCTATGCTGCTAGTATATATATATATATATATATATATATATATATATTGTCGATTGTCTGCACTATTATAAGAACTGCAACCTTGAAAATTGTGAATACCGTTTCTTATGTTTTTGTCTATGAATGTATCAAATTTGATTAAAATCGGACCGCTGTCTATATTTGGTTCATTGTTGTTGTGGGGTTGGTTGGGGTTATTGGTGATGAAGGGAATGTGTCTTCCGTGTTGACCGTTAGACTTTTGAAGAACTTAGTGTGTAAATGCACTCTCATTAAAATCACTGCAAAAAGTGAACTGTCAGTATATATATATATATATACATAGTCATCCGCAGACAGATCTGATTCGCTGTATATAACAGTAAAAGATACATTTGTTGCACGATCACCTGTAGATAGAAAAAAGTAGTCAATACATAATCAAAACTAAAGAACTGATAATGAAAAGTTGACACTATATCACAGAATGAAATGCAGTACTTACTTGCTAAGTAGGTTTTGACCACACTGGTTTCAGTAGGCAATTAAGTCGCCCGTATACCAAAACCCTTTCAAGGAGAGCCGGAACTACCGCAGAATGAGAGGGGGAACTTTTAACGCTCAAGCCTGCTGAAATGGAAGGGTACCCCTACTCCCCCACCTGATATTTCTCTATTACACGCTTCGTCCTGAAGAAGATCTTCATCGGACTGAAGTAATTTTTTGACTGATGGAATTATATATGTGTGGCAGTGAGAAATATCAAATGCTAGCACCAGTCAGAACTAAATAGCAACAGAAAACGCTGAAAATGTGGGAACGCTGGAATTTTAAATGCAATTTCCTTTTGTCAGGCGTGTCTTCTGAATGGGCGTGCTTCTTCGTCCTACAGCACGAATGCTGGTGTCCCACAGGGCTCTATCCTGGGCCCGTCGCTCTTCCTTATTTTCATCAACGACCTCCCAGATGAGATCAAGTCCCAAGTAGGCATCTACGCAGATGACACTACAATATACTCCCGCACCAGTAAGAAACCTGTCGTGGCGGACAGACATAATCTCGCTGCTGACCTTGAACGGGATCTACACTCTGTGGTGAACTGGGACAAGAAGTGGCTTGTCAACTTCAATTCATCTAAGACCAAGCTGTCAACCATTACAGGCAACCTCTCCTGCCTCCCATAAGCATGGACCAAGCGATTCTCCCGGAGAGTAATACACTACGCCTCCTCGGACTTACCCTGTCCTCAGACCTCAAATGGAACCACTATATTGAATCCATAGCAAAATCTACTGCTAAGAAGGTTGGGTCACTATGTCGATCCAGGATGTTTTTTTCACCTGAATCCATCCTGCATATATACAAGTCAACCATCCGTCTGTGCATGGAGTACTGCTGCCATTTATGGTCAGGTGCCCCTGCTGTTCTCCTCAGTGTACTTGACAGGCTCCAAAGAAGAGTCTGTAATGTGATAGGTACTGATCTGGCGGCTCGACTGCAGCCACTTCCCCATCGTCGAAAGGTGGCCTCCCTTTGTCTCTTCTATAAATAATTTCATGGCTTCTGCTCAGACGAACTTTAGTCACTGATGCCTCCTCAACAAGTGTTTACTCGTGCAACCAGACTGGCATCTGGGTCCCACCCATTCACAGTCAGGTTAGCCAAATGCAGACGACAATTCTACTCCTGCAGCTTCTTCTCTCGCACTTCCCGTCTGTGGAACTCGCTCCCGTATTCTTGCTTTCCTGACGGCTACAACCTCCAGAAATTTAAATGCAAAATCAATACTCATCTACTAACCACTGCACTCTAGTTCTCTCCCCACCCCCGTTTAACCTTCCCTTTCTCTCCACCTATGTATCTGTCATCGCACCTGCTTTCTCAGCTTTCTATTTTTCCTTTCTAACTAGTTTGTACTCCTCACTCTTTTCTAATTAATACATTTTTACATTTATGTAGCCCCCTGCACACCAGTGGCGTTTCCGCCTTGCTCGGGGTGAAATGATTAAAAAAAAAATCTCACACACTGTCTTAGGCGGTCTTACTCAGTGTTCTAATAATTTTGATTTCATTTTGATCACTTTTAAGTCTCCAACATTTTGATAACAGAAGATCATAGAAAAGTTGTAGGAGCGTGGACTATCTAGACAAAAAATACAATTTATATATATATATAGTGTGTGTGTGTGTGTGTTATTTTGTTATTACAATGATTTATAAAAGCATTATATCACTAGACAAAATAATTTCATGTTTCCGAACAATAGTGTTCTTCGCCAGGTGATATTTTAAGATAAATGATGAAAACGCTTTATTTTAGAAAATATAACATGAATTCATGTTTATTAAGAAAATAAAAGGCGAGAGTTGGAGAAAGTTAAACAATGTGATTGTAGATCTGACAATATTGCTCAATTAAACGTGAAAATTAGGTTGAACTATAGAGTTGAAAATTTGGATCGTATGGAGGACAATGTAACTTAATATCAAAACATGACCTTTTTTTTATCTGGATAAGATACATTATTCAAATAATTTTTTAACAGATGATTGGATTTTAGGGTTTTTAAAATTTAATTTTACGACTGTTAAAGGGGCTGGATTGTTTAAGTTAGAATTAGATTTTAAAAAATTTGGTATACTTCAGTGTAATAGAGTGATGAATATCAAATAAAGTTTGTGCGAATCATTCATTTTAATGAAATAATTTTTAAGTAATGCTAGAGCACAAGTTATAAAAACATTATAATTAATTACAGTTTAACGAGAAATACCGAGGCCCCTTTATAAAATTAAATGCACGAACAGTGGGTTTTATTCTTTCTGCTTTTCACCTCCTTATAATATACACTACCGTCTATAATTATGAGGAAACACCAGTTTTTGTAAGTAAAATTATGAATTTCATACTATTTTTTAGTATTTATTGCCATTTTGCTTTTGTTATTATTACTTTGCAAAATTTTACAAGACAAGGAAGCAAAGATGAATTCGTCCGAATCAGCCTAACTTTTCTTCATACTTTTATTGATGAAACTGCAATATAGGTAATTATCAAATATTTATAAAATCATTTGATGCACATGTTATTGTGCAATATTCAGAAAAGAACTATAATTCACAATAATTCACTTGGCAATAGATACTAAAACATCGTATGAAATACATCATTTTTTAAAATACTGCGGTGGTCTTATAATTTTGGCCGGTTGTATATACATATATATATATATATATATATATATATATATATATATATATAAAATCTACAGTGTGCGATAGGTAAATTGTCGCTATTTGTCTTGTAAAATTTTGCAAAGTAATAATAACAAAAGAACCATTCTATTTTCATTTACAACTATTTACTTGGCAATAAATACTAAAAAATAGTATGAAATACATCATTTTTTTAAAACACTGGGGTGGCCTAATAATTATGGCCGGTAGTGTATATATATATATATATATATATATATATATATATATATATTCGCTTTGATAATTGCTTTTTGTTAAAATTAAAATGGTCTTCTGCGTTCGAATTCTGAAATGTTATTCATTAATTGAATCTTGACCTCTTCGGTGTTGTTTTCCTCCATCGCCCCAAGAATATAAATTTCTTACGCTAATGGAATACCACGCTGCAACCCACTACCTTGTGTGGCTCTCAGTCTCTGTTAATTGGGGAAAATTAGTAAAAAGAAAAAGAAATGCATATTTTAAAATGAAAATTATGACCAGACTACTTACGGCGAAATACTAATGTGGCGAGTGTGTCGTCTGTGTCTTAAAGACAGTTAAGAAGGCAATGAATGAAAAGGACTGCTGCAAGAATTAAACAAGTTTTTTTTTGTTTTCTTTAACGCGAGCATTCATTAAAAAACAACGTCTTTATTTTTAAATAATTATACTTGATGGTTTGATTATTAGTTTAGGCTGACAACTTGTCACTTATAATTCAATTCTTGCCATTATCTTTTCTATATACTTGTTTATATTGAGACGATGGTGGATATTTGAATGACAAATTAGAAAAATATCATATGTAACTCGTTGAAATTTACTAAAAAGCCTGGGACCAAGCAGTGTTTTAGCTTAACATTCCAAGAGTGCCGCACTGTGGGATTGCCCGACATGCCACCAAGACAAATTCTTGATAAATAAACCCTGCAAAGATTTGAACCTTGGTATTCATTGGTCATCATTTATCCATCACAAACAGATGGTGCATAGGGCAGCAACTTTTTGTAGGTGTTTCTATAACAAACTGTTTTTTACGGAGCAGGTTTATTAGCCCTGAACCCAACCCCAAAACCTGGAGGACCGGTGAACCATTCTTGGTCCTTACGTTTACAGCACCTGTTATTCCCAAATGGTCACCCATTTAAGTACTGACCAGGCTCGATGTTGCTTAAATTCGGTGATCGAAAGGGAACCGTGGTATTCAACACAATATAGCCGGTATATATATATATATATATATGTTTAGAAAAAAAAAATATATATATATATGGATATGTGTGTCTGCATTATACCGAACCCGACTCCTCCGAAACACTTAGTCCGATTTCAACCAAAATTTGGTCACTTTTTGACCATGACATGAACTTTTGATGTATGCAAATATTTTTCTAATCGAATTACGTTTTACGGCAGAAATCACCGAAAAGCTCAGAATTGAGGAGCTCTTCTCTTCCGAGATACCTCAGGCGAATTCAACCAAAATCGGGTAACTTGTAGATCAAGGTCCAAAACATTGATGTATACAAAAGTTTTTCGAATCAATATAGAGGGCTTGCCAAATATCAACGAAAAACATAATTTAGGGTAGTTTTTTTGTACACTTTTATGTATTTCTCCAAGACTCTTTACTCAAACTCAACCAAATTCGAATCACTGGCAGATCAATGTCTTATGCGTTGAAATGTGAAAAAAATTACAATTGATACAGAGGATGGAGCAAAAATTAATGGAAAATTTTGCTTTTTGAAATCATTTGTTTCTCTGAAACGCTTAGTTTTATTCTAACAAAGATCGGGTCTTTTTGCAATTTCTACCATATCATATACCATAAGAATTTTACGTTTTCTACAAGGTACCAACCTCTTCAACAACACAGAAACAATGCATCCATTTCTTTCGCTTCACAATGTCATCGCATCACATTAGAGATTCCCGTAACGCCCGCCCTCTTTCTTCTAATTGTATAAACATCATTCTTGTTCACTGACAAAATTGACCAAGCATGACATCCGTTTAACAAATACAGCAACCACCATATTCACTTCGCATGTTTTAACTTACGCGTCACAGCAACTTCATACTGATGATATTTGAATAGACACTAGACCTTATCATTTCAACATAGCCACTAAAAACCCCAAGCAACGCCAGGCTATACAGCTACTATATATATATAAAATGTAAATTGTTTTAGAATCTGTAATGTAATAGATTCAGACTTGGCAGCTCAGGTACAGTCAATTTCTTACCAGAGCAATGTGGCTTCCTTGTGTCTCTTCTACAAATACTTTCACGTCTTCTCCTCTGATGAACTTAGCTCACTGGTGCCTTTTATATATAAATTTACTCCAGCAACAAGTTTAGCATCTAAGTCCTACCCTTTTACTGTGAAACCAATAAATTGTAAAGCAAATTCTACTCCATCAGCTTCTTTTCTCGCACTTCCCGCCTGTGGAATTCTCTTCCATTTACTTGCTTTTCCGACAGCTACAATCTCCAAGAATTTAACGGTGAGACGTCATAGAACCGCATTACAAATTTGCGAATTGCGTTTGCTATTTTTGGTAACTGTTGCCTTTGCTTAAAACACAAAATATAATCGTCCCTTATGATGGATGTTTTTGTTTTAAATTCCTTGCAACCTCTCTGAAGATGACTCATGTGAGCCGAAAGCTTAGTACCAACTTAATAAAAAATTAGTGAAATGTTGGAGAATTTTTGTATTTATTTTCAACTGAAATTAAAGCCACAAAATGTTTAGAACGGCTCAAGATTAAACATAATAGACATTCATTGTCTCTTTTACTTAATAGTATATGTTTAGAATATATATATATAATACCAATGAATTAGAATCTGTAAGTTTACACTAATCAAAATAAACATAAATATTCGAAAATTTCAACAAACAGAATCTAAATCCGTTAAAATCTGGCGGAATATGTCGTCGGATAATGGGGGTGCAAAAAAAAAGAAACGTGCGGAATAAGAACAAACAGTCAAGCATCCGCAAGAAAGAAAAAAAAAACCCAAAACGGAACCTAAACACCAGAAAAAGTGCTCGATACGAAATTACGAAAATACAGTAGTAGAGCAAAAACCCCGAAAAATTCTATAAGTGAGCCACAACCTACCGCGGTTTCACCCTACGGATCTCATGGAACGAGGCCCTGACGATCCGTAGGGTGGTAGGATGAAACCGTGGTAGGTTGTGGCTCACTTATAGATTTTTTCGTATATATATATATATATATATATATATATATATATATATTCTGAAGCTTGCGTTCACACATAAAACAAATGACCTCACTCGGTATCGATCACATGGACAAATTTTATATTTACGCAATCTGTTAATATTGAAAACTTTGTGCATAAATATAATATAGATTCAAACTACATTTTATCACACATACATACACACATACACACACATATATATACTTATATTTCTGTTATGTCGAACATAAGTCTACTCGTGCCACCAGAATGACAACAGAGTCCCACCCATTCACAGTTAAATCAACCAAATGCAGACGACAATTCTACTCCAACAGCTTCTTTTCTCGCAGTTCCCGCCTGTGGAACTCGCTTGCTTTCCTGACGGCTACAACCTCCAGGAATTTAAATGCAATGTCAATACCCATCTCTTATCCACAAGACTCCAGTTCTTTCTACATCACACTGTATATCTTCTTTTCCTTTCTCTCTACCTTCGCAACTGTCTTTGTTCCCATCCTTCTCATTTTCTTTCTCTGACACCCACTGTAACTGGTTTGTCTTTATCTTCAAGCTCTTTCTATCTAAACTTTTACTCTTATGTAGCCCCCTGCGCATCAGTGGCGGTACCGCATTGCTTAGGGTGAAACGAAAGTATATATATATATATATATATATATATATATATATATATATATATATATATAGTGTATTGACACAGCAGATAATTATGTAAACATATATTGTTGAATATAATAAACAATGAATGTCTATTATGTTTAATCATAAGCCGTTCTTATTATTTTATGTTGAACTTAATTTCTGGTAAAATTAAAGACAAAAATTGTCTAACATTTGGATACTTTTTGTTATTATACTGATTGGGTCACAATCAGCCATCTTCAGAGAGGGCACAGCGACGTTAACATAAAGACATCCACCATTAAAGATGATATTAAATTGTCTTGATATAAAACATTGCGATGCGACGATAACTCACCAAATAGCAGATGCAGTTCATAAATTTGTAACGAGGGTTTCTGACGTCACACTGCGTGAGACACCAAATTATTAAGAGAACCATATGTCTAAATGCAATGTAATGTGTTGTGACCAGATTGAAATGTTATTTTATTAAATGTGGGTTGTTTTGATTTAATGTAGATGGCCTCCAATATCCGAAGATTCTTTTTTTTATGAGTATTATTGCGTTATCTATACTTCCGATTAACCAGGAAATAATATGTCTGCCTTAATTTTTCTTATATTTGCTCTATATCTATTTATATGCAAATATGTTTAGAGCACTCTTATAGAGTTATCCTACCACTGTATGTACTCCTTTGGATTCTTCTATACCCAAACTGCATGCTTTATATATATATATATATATATATATATATATATATATATATATATATATATATATTACCCAACAACATAATTACTGCAAAAAGATAAAATAAGAGCAAACACACAACAAGAAAGCTGGTGTCCCACAGGGCTCTATCCTGGGCCCGACACTCTTCCTTATTTTCATCAACGACCTCCCAGATGAGATCAAGTCCCAAGTAGGCATCTACGCAGATGACATTACAATATACTCCCGCACCAGTAAGAAACCTGTCGTGGCGGACAGACATAATCTCGCTGCTGACCTTGAACGGGATCTACAATCTGTGGTGAACTGGGGCAAGAAGTGGCTTGTCAACTTCAATTCATCTAAGACTAAGCTGTTGTCTGTCAACCTTTACAGGCAACCTCTCCTGCCTCCCATAAGCATAGACCAAGCGTTTCTCCCGGAGAGCAATACATTACGCCTCCTCGGACTTACCCTGTCCTCAGACCTCAAATGGAACCACTATATTGAATCCATAGCAAAATCTACTGCTAAGAAGGTTGGGTCACTATGTCGATCCAGGATGTTTTTTCCGCCTGAATCCATCCTGTATATATACAAGTCAACCATCCGTCCGTGCATGGAGTACGGCTGCCATTTATGGTCAGGCGCCCCTGCCGTTCTCCTCAGTGTTCTTGGCAGGATCCAGAGGAGAGTCTGTAATGTGATAGGTCCTGATCTGGCGGCTCGACTGCAGCCACTTCCCCATCGTCGAAAGGTGGCCTCCCTTTATCTGTTCTATAAATACTTTCATGGCTTCTGCTCGGACGAACTTAAGTCACTGGTGCCTCCTCAACAGGTGTTTACTCGTGCAACCAGACTGGCAACTGGATCCCACCCATTCACAGTCAGGTTAGCCAAATGCAGACCACAATTCTACTCCTGCAGCTTCTTCTCTCGCACTTCCCGCCTGTGGAACTCGTTTCCGTATTCTTGCTTTCCTGACGGCTACAACCTCCAGAAATTTAAATACAAAGTCAATACTCATCTACTAACCACTGGACTCTAGCACTCTCCCCACCCCCGTATAACCTTCCCTTTCTCTCCACCTATGTATCTGTCATCGCACCTGCATTCTCAGCTTTCTATTGCTCCTTTCTAACTAGTTTGTACTCCTCACTCTTTTCTAATTAATCTTTTTACAGTTATGTAGCCCCCTGCATATCAGTGGCATTTCCGCCTTGCTCGGGGTGAAATGATTAAAAAAAAAGCTTTCATAACTGGTAGTAAAGTTTAATAACTCGTAGTAAAGAGAATGAACTGAGTCAATGCTGCCTCGCTATTGTCCCTCTCTCTCTCTTCATGAGCATGACCAGATGAGAGACCAAAATGTTAACAGAACCACATGTCTAAATGCAATGTAATGTGTGGTGACCAGATCGAAATGTGATTTTATTAAGTGTGGGGTGTTTTGATTCAATGTAGATGGCTTCCAATATCTGAAGGTTCATCTTACTGTGTGTATGGGTGATTCTTATTGTGTCAACGACTAAAATTTGTCTGATGTTTTATGCATAGCTATATCTTTCTAAGAAATGTTGTTTAATTGAACTATGATAAGAAAGTTGAGTGGTAAGTCTATGGGAGAGCGTGGTTGTAATAAAAACAGTATATGTTATGGGTTTATCATTAGTATCAGAGTTACAATGTCTGAACGGACATGTAAAATTGATACAGTACATTGCTTTTCTGTAGAAAATTTAATACACATTCATTGTCTCTTATATTTAACAATATATATATATATATATATATATATATATATATTTGGTGCATAGAGGCAGTAGATAATTTTAGAAACATATGCTGTTAAGTATAACATACAATTAAGTGGCTATTATGTTTAATCATGAGTCGTTCTAAACATCGTATTTTGGCTTTAATTTCAGGTGAAGATAAAGACAAAAATTGTCCAACATTTGGATAATTTTTTTATTATGCCGGTTCTAAGCTGTAGATAATAGTAGGCAGATTTTAGACGATAACACAATAAATCTCACTAGTACACACAGTAAAAAGAACCTTCAGATATTGGAGGTCATTTACATTAAGTCAGAACAACCCACACTTAAAATCACATTTTAATCTGGTAACAACACATTATATTTCATTTAAAATTATGGTTATGTTAACATTTATGTCGCTTACCTATTGTGACATCATAGAACCGCATTACAAATTTACGAACTGCGTCTGTTATTTGGTGACTTTTATCGTTGCATAGCAATGTTTTATGTCAACAGAAGATAGAATCATCTTTGATGATGGATGTCTTTACGCTAACGTCCCTGTAACCTCTCTGAAGATGGCTCATGTGAGCTGAAATTTCTGAATGTTTCTCCAATATTCACCGGAGAAACATTCAGAAAAAAATCTATGAACATAAAACAGACCTGATAAGTAAAAAATTCACAAGTTTACTGGTCATATACCGAAAAAAATTCGGTCACAGTTTCGACTGAAAAAATGCTATTATCTTTAATAGAGAAATAATTTACTCAGACGGAAAATCCTAGAGTGCCGCCATTAATGTTAATCTGCGACCCGGTTTTTTCCCAATCTCACCATTCCAAATAGAACCACTACTTTCCCAATTAAACATGTACAACAAACATCAAAAAAATAAAAAATAAAAAAACGGTCAATTTCATCATTTCATCACATTCATAACTTGTCAATATACTTGACATGAAAAATTATCTTCGAGTTTGAATAATGAGATTTTTTAAAATATTTAATGTTTTCAGCTGACATTATAAATATTTATCAGAGTCTCTTACAATAACCAACAACTTCTTCTTTCTAGATACTTTATTTAAAATTAATTCCGTGTTTTGCCTCGATAATGTCCGTCTGTGGACGAAACGCGTCTGCTAAAACAAAACATCGTTTTCTTTTATCCCTTATATATATATATAAATATGTTACGGAATTTTAACGAAACTTGGTTATAAACAACCGACAATTTGAAATGAATTGTTTGAGCATTATATATATATTTTTTATCGATACTCGTATTTAAGTATATATTCTGTTCTTTAATTAAACAGTATCATATATTTATATCTACCGGCCTGATTATTTACGATAAATTGTTATTACGAAAATGTGTGCCATTCGGCAGGACTCGAACCTGCGACTCCTATTTCCATAGCTACCATTTGATCTGACAACGTCTTAGACCTCTCGACCACGAATAGCCTCCAGTCAAAATGAGGTTTTTATCAAGCCTATATAACACAATTTTCGATTCATTGCAAACAACCATATCTGATCTGAAATGTATCGTAATGTCAACAAATGTAAACATGTTACGAAAATTAACGAATTTTAACGAAACCTGGTTACAAACAACCGAAAATTTGAAATGAATTGTTTGAACAGATATGGATATAATCAGGCCGGTAGATATAAATATATAATACTGTTTAATTAAAACACAGAATATCTACTTAAATACGAGTATCGATAAAAAATGTTCAAACAATCTATTTCATATATATATATATATATATATATATATATATATATATATATATAATCGTAATTTCTTATAAGAACATAATATTCTTCATCCACATACAAACCTGTTTCGCTGTATCACAGCTCATCAGTGTGGCTAGACATCCACTTACTTCCGGCCAGGCTTGAAACTCGACCGATTTGGTGTCATTCGGCGTCGCTAACCCCTAAGCCTTTCTGGGCTGTCGAACTTCATCTACCATGAGCAGCTAGTTATGAGGCGTCGGTTTTTCGCCTTTACCTATTCTTCGGCTTGGAGATGGACTTATTTTTCAAAGGCTATTTGAGATGGAAGTCTTTTATAGACAGTGAGAACTTGTCACCACTGTCACCGTCGGATATGGAAAACTTCGGAAAATATATAATGTACTTACATAAACATTATATACTTTAAGTAATTTAGACTCTCCAGAGTATAAACAGAGTATTGAGAGATAAGAAGATTTCGCTGCAGACAAGGAAAGGAGTACTGGACATCTGTCCTCCTATATGGCATCCCAAAGATGAAGGGGAGTTCCGAAGCAACAGAATGATGCTTAGGGCATTAAGAACAGAAAATGAGCAACTACGAGGTTTTGGGGAGATTGCAAACGAAAAAGAAACATAGTTGACACTAGGAAAAGACAACTGAGGATTTTGGGGCACATAATGAGGAAGGAGGGCTTGGAGCATCTAATACTCACTGGACGAATAGAAAAAAGAGAGACAGGGGAAAACAGTGCGCGATCTACTTAATATGCCTGTGGAGGTGGATAGTGGTGTGGGGGTTGGGAGATATTCTTCTTTTATGTGCTATGTCCTTTCAGGACGTAGGTGATCCTGGCTTTCCACATCTCCCTGTCCCTGGTGTCTCTTAGCACGCTTTCTCCTGTTGCACCATGCAATCGTCGTTCCATCATCCACCTGATCAGGTCCTTTAAACATGTTATCCGCTGCTCTCCACTGTCTCTTTTTCACTCTTTCTGGCCTATTAGTATCAGGTTCTCCAAGCCCTCTTTCTTCATTGCATGTCCTAGGAACTTTAGTTGTCTCTTCCTGATGCTCAGTAATAATGTACTTTTCGTCTCCATCCTTTTCAAAACCACGTCATTTCTCACATGTTCTGTCCATGATATCAGCAGCATCCTTCTGTAGAACCATATTTCCGCTGCTTGAAGATTTCCTTCATCTTTGATGATATTGTCCAACCTTCACTGCCATATTGAAAAACCTACATCACATCACAATCCAGTACTCTCCTCTTTGTTTCTAGTGAAATTGTCCTGTTTCTTAATACTTTACTCAACTTCTGGATAGCTTCTTTCGCCATGCCAATTCGCCTTCGGATCTCAGTGTCGAACTTTCCGTCTTTTGTTAGAACACTTCCTAGATATTTAAATTTCTGTGCGTGCTTGATTTTAGAGTCCCTCAACGGTAATTGGCATTTTGTGCTGCCCTTTTTGCTGATGACCATGCGTTCGGTTTTCTTGCAGTTTATTTCTAACAAGAGATAGGAGTAAGTCGAAATCGATGATGGCCCTCCTCCTGAAAGCACATGGCGCATACAGAAGAAAAAAGAATTTAACGATTTTTAAATAATCTTTCTAAAATTATTGTTAGAGCATTTGTTAATTTTGTTGAGATACATTTTAATTTGTTGATCAATAACGGAGTTAGGAAATCCATTATTGACTAGTGTTTGCTTAATTTTGTGTAATTGTGGAAGAAGATAACATTTGTGTGCGTTGAGGTAAGCTTTTTATAACAGCTACCTTATATCGTTGGGGGTATTCACTATTATAATTAAGAAGACACGAATTTATGCTAGTTGGTTTCCTATATAGAAAAAAATATATATATATATAAAACATAGTGATGATCCACGTATACTGTCTTAATATGTCTAGGGAAAAATATTAAAAAGTTTTGAACTTAGAAATGTACTTTTTTGGACAGTATTTGTTTATTTTTATTATTGTATTTATATTTCAGACCGCCATCGGTCCTTCATCAGAAACAAGTGATTTTTAAATTTGAATTATATATATATACATATATATATATATATATATATATATATATATATATATATTCCATGAAACTGTTAATTTCTCGTTAAGTATATTTTTGTTTATATATATTTATTAAAATAAAATTTATTTAATTCTATTTATTTAAACTTTCAACCAATATCATATTTCTTTTTCCGTTCTTTCGTTTTTAATCCTGTGGTAAAGTCTAATGTAAATTAATTTGATCTCAACAATAGTCAGACCGTTTTTTATTTAAACGTAAACATATTTGAAAACTTGGCAAAGCCGAACATTATGTCATGTAATCTATTTTCTTTATTTACATTCCGCTTTTTTCTTTTTATATTTCTATCTCTTTCTTTCAACCTTTCCTGACTAAAAATTGTCATGTCTGCCTATCCAACGTACGTTTCCCTTCTTCCTCTCTCTTTTCATTCCGCATTTTTCTCCCCCTTTCTCCTATAACTTTTGCCCTATCTCCGCCTTTTTTGGGGTATTTCTTTTTCCCCTCATATCCCGTTTTCCTTTTCTCCATTTCCTCTCTTCTGACGCTTTTATTTTTTTATTTCTTTACGCAAATGTAATCTTTAAATGTCCTTTTCAAAGATCGAGCTTGAGTCTATATCGTCGTCTCTCTTTGTTTTCCTAATCTCTTTCCTACCCTCAGTAACAGCGTCTAGACTCCCGTCTACTTACATCATCTTTCCTCTCTTTTTTAGCTCCTCCTTCCACCTTTCTTTCTTCGTTTTTCCCTTTCCATTCTATTAAGTGAACCTTCAGAGTATAAAAATCTTTTTGAATTTCTCATAATTAATGGTCACCGACGAAGCGAATATACTTCGAGAGAAATAATCATGAGATACATGTAGCTTTCGAAGTTGTATTTGATTATATAGACATATACATATATTTAGTATATCGAGGCAGCAAGTAATTTTCTAAACATATGCTATTAAATATAAGAGACAATGAATGTCTATTATGTTTAATCATGAGCCGTTCTAAACGTCGTATTTTTGCTTTAATTTCAGTTGAAAATAAAGACAAAAATTCTCCAACATTTGGATAATTATTTATTGGTTACCTTCTAAGCTTTTGGCTCACATGAGCCATCTTCAGAGAGGTTGTTTAAACTGAAATATTATAAAATCCACCATCACCGACGATTTTGTAATTATCCAAATGTTGGAGAATTTTTGTCTTTATTTTCAACTGAAATTAAAGCAAAAATACGACGTTTAGAACGGCTCATGATTAAACATAATAGACATTCATTGTCTCTTATATTTAATAGCATATATATATATATATATATATATATATGTGTGTGTGAGTGTGTGTGTGTGTGTGTGTGTGTGTGTGTGTGTGTGTGTGTGTGTGTGTGTGTGTGTGCGCGCGCGCGCGCGTGTGTGTGTGTGTAAATTAACCTAGTGAGCCAACAAACCTACCAAGGTTTCACCTAAACGGATCTTCAAGGAAGGTTGGCTACCTGGTAATTAAACAATATATATGTAGTCATCCGCAGACAGATCTGTTTCGCTGTATCAAAGCTCATCAGTACGGTTAGACATCCGATTACTTTTTACCGATGATTTAAAGCCGACAGAATCGGCGTCAGTCGGCGATTCTGCCTCTGAGCTGTAGGCGCTCGGTAGAAGGAGGCAGACTTTTTAGTGTGTATATTATCATTATACTCGCCCAATAGCCAGAGTGCTCTAATTCATTACTGAATGAGCGATGCATATATATATTGCTTAATTACTTAGATTTTGGTTTATAATAAAATTGGGCCAATGCACATTTGTATTAAAAAGTGTTCAATACAATTATATCGTAGAACTTTTGAATATTCTTAATTTGTAAAAGAGTTATTAGGCGACCTAGATTTTAAACATGTGGTGGTTTCAGACGATTTGCAATAACTGATTTTACCGTTTACCTTTTTTTTTTTTTAAAGAACGCTCATGTAACTATTTTTTTTTCACGCTCACGTGACGGGGAATTCTTGAACGCCTAATTTTTAAAATTACAAGAAATTATAACGTTTTAATCCATGGTAGTATTAATCTAAGAGGTATTTTTAAGTATGCACTTAGTCATAATTTCTGTTCATTCAATCAATACTTCACTTTTGTTTGGAAATAGCATAATCGCTAACTTTACCTCCTGGCACAGTCTACATATTTTGCCACCGTTGTAAGGCTTTACTGTTTTCACTATACTCCACGTTATGTCTGGGTCTTTTTTATATTTTTATTTCAATTTCCACACGTGGCTAGCCAATTTTGTACAGTTTTTTTAGTTTTCTATTTTGAATGTAGACTTGTGATTGAACCACCTGGTCTTAAAGGTGTCTCTGGTTGGTCTTATATATATATATATATAATGATTTAGATAGAAATTTCATATTGCCACAATTTATTCCTACGTACTGGTGAACAAGAAATCTAAAATATTTATTACTACCCATAGAATGAATAATGTTTCCCAGATTCGCATATTTCTGAATAAATACGGGAATATCGATTTTATAATCAAATTCCTCTCCCATTTTTCATTCATATGAAAATTGGTTACGCCCTCTGACCAATATTTGAAATTTACAAGACATGTATGTGACTTGCCACGTAATAAATTCTACCAATTCTTATTTTTACTTTACAGTAATTTCACCCTGTACAAGGCCCAAGAGCACTTCGAGGAAGAGGTACAGAATAAGATGAGAAGTCATATTTCACGAGCATGTGTGTAGAAAATATCGGTTAAATCTAGATTTGACCAGGTTAATATTATAAGGATCAGGGAAACATCCAGGAAGATGTTTGGTATATGAATGGCATGAAGTGAAACAGGATTAGAGTGAAGCTGGTTCGTCACTCATATCATATCCTTTACTGATGTATTGGTACCGGTTAAAAGCACTTATAATTTACATTACATCTATTTATATCTTTCTTCTTTTTCATTTGCTCTGTTCCTTTCAGGACGTAGGCGATCATGAACTTCTACTTGGCTTTGTCTCTCGTCACTTTCAACATTCTTCCTCTTGGTATCTCTCCCAAACCCAGTTCTACCATCAATTTGCTCAAGCCTATCAAGTAGGCTGCTTTCCGATGTCTCTTTGCCCTCTATCCGGAAGTATTAAATTATCTAGGCCTTCTTTCCTCATTACATTACCCAGAACCCTCATCTGTCTCTTCCTCATATTAAGTATAAATCTCTCTTAGCTTCCATCCTCGCCAACACCTCGTCGTTCGTCACGTGCTCAGTTCTTGGTATCCTCAGCATCCTTCTGTATAACGAAATTTATGCTGTCTGAAGCCTCTCTTCATCTTTGAGGAGACCGCCGATCATTTGCTTATATACAAAAGAACAGATATCTCATAGCAATCTAGCACTCCTTTCTTTGTTTCCAATGAGATTTTCCTGCCTTTCAGTACTCTGGTTAACTTTTGAAATGGATCTTTAGTCATGTCAGTACGTCTTTGGATGTCAACATCTATATCTTTATAATTCCCTGAAACAGTTAATTTCTCGTTCTTAAGTATATTTTTGTTTATATATAAAAACAAACGCTCCTCCTCAAAACCCCAGCGTCCGTGCCCAAACGTAAGCACTCAGACGCCCGTGCCAAAAAGCAAGCACCCCTGCCCTGACAAGCACCAAAATGCCCGTACCCAAATGTCATCATCCAAACGCCCACCTCCAAACGCCAGCGCCCGAATCCAAACGCAAAAACTCAGATGCCAGTGTCCACAAGCAAGCACCCTTGCCAGAAGAAGCGACGAAACGCCCATCATCTTTGAGGGTTATTTAAAGCCAAACCATATTTTGTTTTATAAGAATACTTATTTTTTTTGTTTTCTTTTTTGCAAGCGAAAATTACTTAAAATTTTTTTCTAGAAAACAATATTTTCAGCTGCAAATCTTACCTCAGGAGTGTGAGAGAGGAGATTGTTTCATGCATTTCTCATCAGTATCTAAACTTATTTATAAATGTAATTTTGTCTGTGTGTGTATGTGTGTGTGTCCGTTACCTATAGACTCCGAAACGGCTGAACCGATTTTCTTGAAAATTTACACAGTTGTACTATAAGCGTCTGCGAGTGTTCTTAACTAGGTTTTGTGTCGAGGTACCCCCGATAAATATCGAAAATCGAAAATATCATGTTATAGAAGGAGTGGTCCAATTTTAATCAAATTTGATACACTCATAGACAAAGATATAAGAAACGATATTTAGAAGTTTCAAGGTTGCAGTTCTTGCAATAATGCAGAAAATCAATAATATATATATATATATATATATATATATATATATATATATATATTATTGATTTTCTGCATTATTGCATGAAAAATACAGACATACAGGCAGATAAACAGACAGACATACAAACATCTTGCCTTATATATATATATATATATATATCAAAAACTAAAATAAAAGCAAAAACTAAAATAAAAGGGCTGAAAAAATACAGACATACAGGCATATATATATAAGGCAAGATGTTTGTATGTCTGTCTGTTTATCTGCCTGTATGTCTGTATTTTTTCAGCCCTTTTATTTTAGTTTTTGCTTCGGGTTTGACTCTAAGAAGGTATAATTGTAGTTCTTAATCTCAGCCATGATAGCATTTAATCAGAGGACTTATTTAACCTTCAAAATACAGTGTACGACGAAAAAAACTTATTTGGTATCGATACCAGGAAATCAAAATTTGATTTACATTCATTCATTTTTCTTTCAGTCTACGGTTTCGCTTTAACTGGAAACAACTATCGCTTTTTAGTCTTTCGTGCCAACGTCTAAAGAGTCTGAGCTCCAGGTCCATGGATTAGTTTTAAAGCTTTCATTACACACGAGCAACGCCGGGCTATACTGCCAGTTAAATAAAAGTCCTGAACCTACACTCGGATACTGATAGCTATACTTAACATATTTTGGAGAAAGCATTCAATTAATCACAGCTCTATGGAGCTGATATTTCTACAACCTTACGCGAATACAAAATATTCTATGACAGATAACACTTGCGAGCAGAACAAGAACATATCAGTGAACTAATATTCAGAACATCAAGCCATGGTGCTAGACGGGATGGCCACACCGGAAACACCTACATTTACCAACTATGTAATTACAAATAAAAACGACATCATTGTCGTATCGTGGAATGAAGAGAAACACAGTGAAATGTAGATAAACTACTTTATTACCTGAGTGGCACAACCAATATATATATATATATATATATATATATATATATATATATATATATATTAATCGTGTCGCCCCAAGCAAGGCATTTAACTGACACTGTTGTGCAGGGGTTTACGAGGAGGAATGTTATGAGGAGTGAGAGGTTGCAGGGGGTGTCAAGAAGAGAGTAGAAGAGGGAAGAGATTACTGATGAGAGTGGGGTGGACGAGGAGGAATGTTATGAGGAGTGAGAGGTTGAAGGGGGTGTCAGGAAGAGAGTAGGAGAGGGAAGAGATTACTGATGAGAGTGGGGTGGACGAGGAGGAATGTTATGAGGAGTGAGAGGTTGCAGGGGGTGTCAGGAAGAGAGTAGGAGAGGGAAGAAATTACTGATGAGAGTGGGGTGGACGAGGAGAAATGTTATGAGTTTGCAGGGGGTGTCAAGAAGAGAGTAGAAGAGGGAAGAGATTACTGATGAGAGTGGGGTGGACGAGGAGGAATGTTATGAGGAGTGAGAGGTTGCAGGGGGTGTCAGGAAGAGAGTAGGTGAGGGAAGAAATTACTGATGAGAGTGGGGTGGACGAGGAGAAATGTTATGAGTTTGCAGGGGGTGTCAAGAAGAGAGTAGAAGAGGGAAGAGATTACTGATGAGAGTGGGGTGGACGAGGAGAAATGTTATGAGGAGTGAGAGGTTGCAGGGGGTGTCAGGAAGAGAGTAGGAGAGGGAACAGATTACTGATAAAAGTGGGGTAGACGAGGAGGAATGTTATGAGGAGTGAGAGGTTGCAGGGGGTGTCAGGAAGAGGGTAGGAGAGGGAAGAGAGTACTGATGAGATTGGACTGGATGTAGAAAAGCATGAGAGAGAGAATGTAAGTTAGTGTGACAGGAGATGACTATTGACTTTGCATTTAAATTCTTGGAGATTGTAACTGTCAGGAAAGCAAGTATGCGGAAGAGAATTCCACGGGCGGCAAGTTCGAGAAAAGAAGCTGCTGGAGTAGAATTTACGTTTACAATTTATTGGCTTCACATTAAAAGGGTGGGACCTAGTTGCTAATCTTGTGGCTCGAGGAAATTCGTATATAGGGGGTACCAGTACAGTCTCTCGCAATAGTAGTCCGTGATAATGATAACCATCCGTGTTAAACGGACATTGGACGACCGGATGTCACATGGTACGAGCCACGATACAACAACCACAATAACCCTCCGACGTTCACGGGCATATACGGGATGGTTGATGTGTATCTAACTATTTTATTTATGAGTCGCTAGTTAGGAGTCATGACTTAACATCCAGTGACTTTTTATTTCTTTCGGGTTGGATAAGAAGAAGTATATCTATTATACCAAACCAAGACTTTAGGAGAACGTAAAGAGTAAATAAAAAAAGTGATGTCTTTGATACTTCAAGAGTTCCTGGTAAAATCAGATGACGCGATTCCTGGGCGTCTCCGAGAAGCTGATCGCGAAATCTGGTGCCTAAATCAAATTTGAAATAAAACCTTATACTTAAACGCTTTTTCTTACAGCCATTTCTGGTAAAAATGAATTATAAGTATTTCAATCGCCCTGTATAGAGGAATCTATCTAATGTTGAAAATAACATCAATCCGATAAATTCTTTTAAATACGAAGATACGTTATCAGACATTATAGATTCGTGCTACAAACGATATTCTTTATCAAGCAGAAAAGAAAAAAAAACGTAAAACGAATCACTAAAATACTTTCAATAACAGAAAGAACAAAAAAGATTTTAGAGGGAAAATAAGAATATAATCCAATCAAAACTATAATATAAATACGAAAATCTCATCCCTACCAGAAGCAAAATGAGATGAATACTTCTTCTTCTTCTTCTTCTTCTTCTTCTTCTTCTTCTGTTTCTTCTTCTTCTTCTTCTTCTTCTTCTTCTTCTTCTGTTTCTTCTTCTTCTTCTTCTTCTTCTTCTTCTTCTTCTGCTTCTTCTTCTTCTTCTTCTGTTTCTTCTTCTTCTTCTTCTTCTTCTTCTGCTTCTTCTTCTTCTGCTTCTTCTTCTTCTTCTTCTTCTGCTTCTTCTTCTGCTTCTTCTTCTTCTTCTTTTTCTTCTTCTTCTGCTTCTTCTTCTGTTTCTTCTTCTTCTTCTTCTTCTGCTTCTTCTTCTTCTTCTTCTTCTGCTTCTTCTTCTTCTTCTGCTACTTCTTCTTCTTCTTCTTCTTCTGCTTCTTCTTCTTCTGCTTCTTCTTCTTCTTCTTCTTCTTCTTCTGCTTCTTCTTCTTCTGCTGCTTCTTCTTCTGCTTCTTCTTCTTCTTCTTCTGCTTCTTCTTCTTCTTCTGCTTCTTCTTCTTCTTCTTCTTCTTCTTCTTCTGAGAAAGACGTATTCATATCTTATTTTCTTTACTTCTGATAGCTGTTTTTCCCATGTTTTATCGCTGAGAAATCTTTTTTCTATCAACTAGAAAACTGATTTTATTTCTATTCTAGAAGTATTTTTTTTAATTTTTTTATCTTATACAAGTTGATTTCTTCTTTTTCTTCGTTAAGATTCTTTTTTTTTACTTCTTTCTCCAATAATAACTGCTTCTTTGTCTCTTTTAATTTTACTGCTTGGTGCGTTTATTGGAAATTTTCGTGCCTTCATTTTCTAGAAATTTTCTTAAAATTTTTTTCCTGATGTGTTGCTTCAGTTCCCTTTTTTCTTCTCCTCCTCCTACTCTTCTAATTCTTCTCATTATCCTCCTTTTCTTCATCTTCTTCTTCTTACCCTGCTCTTCGTCTCCTTCTCCTTTTCACTTCTCCCCTCCTCCTCCTCGTCCTCCTCCTCCTCGTTCTCCTCCTCCTCGTTTTCTTCTTTTTCTTCTCCTTTTCTTCTTCTACTGTTTTTTCTTCTTTCCCTCTTCTTCTCCTTTTCATTTCTTTCCTTCTGCTCCTCCTCCTCCACCGCTTCTTCTTCTTCTTCTTCTCCTTTTCTTCTTCTTCTTTTCTTTTTCTTCTTTACTTTTTTCTTCTTCTTACACTCCTTGTTTTCTTTCTCCTTTTCATTTCTTTCCTTCTCTTCCTCCACATCCTCTTCTTCTCCTTTTCTTCCTCTTCTACTTTTTCTTCTTCTTTCCCTCCTCTTCATCTCCTTTTCATTTCTTCCCTCCACCTCCTCTTTCTCTTCTTCTTCTTCTTCTTCTCTTTTTCTTCTACTTCTACTTTTCTCTTCTATTTCCCCTCCTCCTTTTCTTCTTTTCCCCTTCTTCTATTCTTCTTCTTCTTCTCCTCCTGCTCTTCTTCTTCTTCTTCTTCTTCTTCTTCTTCTTCTTCAATAAACCGGACAGAGGAAAACAAAACATAACCTACCAAGCGATTATCTAAAAATTGATATTGGATCATTTTTTTAAGGCGCGAAAGAAAGAAGAATCCAGGAATCCAACGTACCTAAAGTTTATGTGAACAGATAGCAGAAGAAGCTTTAGAAACTAAAGACAGAAAGGACAGAAGAAAACATTGCGTAACCTACATAGAGAGCTTTAGTAAATCGATGGCGAAAAAAAAAGGATAAGGTAATTGAATTCAAAGAGGGATAGAGAAAAACAAAGCATAACCTAACGAGTGAGATTACGAGAATGGATAGCGGAACAAGTTTTAGAAAACTGAAGATAAAGTAGACAGAGACACGTAACCTAACAAGCGATCTAGTGTGCATAGATAGCGAAACAAGGATTATGAGATTGAAGGCAAGCGAGACAGAGGAAAACAAAGCATGGCCTACATAATGAGCTTGAGTAAATGGATGGCAGAACAAGGATTAGGTGATGAAAGATAAAAGGGTCAGAGGAAGAAATCGCGTAACCTAGAAAGGGATCTTCCTTAAATGGACTGCGAATCAAAATTCAGGGGATTGATTGCAAGATAGTCTGAGGAAAACAGAGGAACGAGATTTTGTGTGAATGGATGGCCGAACTAGATTTAGAGGAACTGAAATTAAAAGAGAGGTAAGAATGAAACATGGTTTATGGAACTGAAGGCATAAGGGACAAAAAATGATATAAATAATCTACTTAGAAAGTTTAAGTAAATGGATGGTGATTCAAGTTTTAGGGAAGTGAATGTATGATCGTCGGAGGAAAATAACACATCGCTAAATTAACAAGATTTTGTATAAAAAAAGAAGATGTCGAAGAAGGTTCAGTGGAGTGAAGCAAAATGGAAAGTCAAAAACTAAATGTAAGCCGGTTAGTAAACTTCTACTAAAAAATGGAGGAACAAGGTTTTGGTTTCTGAAGTAACAAAGAAAGGAGAAAAACCAATGCCTAACCTACGTAGCGTGCTGGAGCAAATAATTGGCGTATCAAGGTTCAGGAAATTGAAAGCAAGTGAATCAGAAAAAAGACCTCCCTAGAGATCTCCACTAAATGGATTAGGAAACAAGTTTTAGGCAAGAGGGAGCAATGAAAAAAAAAACGAGTAACCTACTTAGTGAACGCGAATAAATAGATGGGGGAACAAAGACTTATAAGTTGATCGCAGGAAAAAACATAGGAAAAAAATCAATTCAACTACCAAACGATCTTTTGTTAATGAAGGTTAATGGCATTGAAGACATGATGGACAGATGAAAACAACGCATAACCTCCCTAGAGAGCTTGAGTAAATGGATGGCAGAACAAGGATTACAAGATTGAAGGCAAAAAGGTCAGAGGGAAACAAAGCATAACCTACATAGAGAGCTTGAGTAGATGAATGACAGTGCAAAGATGAGGAGCGTGGAGCAAAAATGAAGAAAAGAAAAATTGGAAGAAAAAGTCAAATGAATCTGTGACGCGCCCTTACGTCAGATTTGAAAGCATTAGGAATGTTTCACAAGCGAGAACACCGGGTGCTGTACGAGTTGAAGGTGAGAGCTGTATAACGGTGTCTTGTCACTACTGAACAGTTGCTTCAACATCTGAAAATGAAATTTTGCGTGACCGGCGTTGAAGAGTGAATACTTTACGATAACCCTAAGCAGAAAAAGATAAGCGCGGCCATACATCAACATCGGCGGCAAAGCTGAATATCCTTGGTTCGAAACTTCTGCTCTGCATTTGATGGGATCAGTTTGTTTGGCTTGGTTAGTTTTGTTTTACGGCTTATCAACTGCTTGAGGTCATTTAATGCCGAAGTATTAGTTACTTTTATAAACGTCTTTTTGTTGGTAACATTTTTCTTTCAAAAACGTACTTTTGTTGGTAATATTTTTCCTTCAAAAATATTTTCTTGGTAATATTTTTCATTCAAACAAATTTTTTTGCTATTATTTTTTTCTTCAAAAAGTTTTCCGTATATATTACATAAAAGTTTGTTTGTATACTTTCAAAGTGTTTTGACCCCAGTTTGGGGTTAACAATTTCCAGTGACTGGGACCCAAACAGGTGCTACCACCCCGAATCAGGGTGAACCTGGGAACAACAGCAATCAAGAGGTGGTTCCATTCTCCCCGCAAACTTCGAATCAGAGGCCTTGCTGCCGGATGCAGTTTACCGTCATACCCAGGACCGAGGGGGTGGATCGGTTCGGTGTAGTTTAGTATTAGCTGCTGAACCATCACGGGAGATTGCTATCAACTACATTTGGCGCGTTTGAGGCAAGCATTGAAAAAAAAGGCCGCTATGCAATCAAAGACCCGACAAAGTGATTGGTTTTGCAACATGACAACTCGGGGACACATGTTGCAAAACGGATGAAAACCTACCTAGAAATGCTTAAATGAGAAGTTCTATCCCACCCGCTGTATTCATTAAACATTGCTTAGTCCGATTATCACTTGTTCCGATCGATGGCACATAGCCTGGCTGAGCAGCACTTTCATTCTTATGAAGGCGCCAAAAAAATGGGCAGCCTCAAAAGACGCAAAATTCAAATGCTGCCAAAAATATGGGGAAAAAGTAGTGACTAGTGATGGATAAAATTTTCAGTAACATTTTCCTTACTACTTTTTCTTTTAATAAGACATTATTTTCAAGAAAAATCAGCGAGAATTTATTCAAAGTCTTAATATATGTGGAGATGTTTAAATTCAATTTTCCCATTTAAACACGGGTTAATTTCAATATAGACGATGGGCGGCTATATGAGAAATAAAAAAAAAACGAACGACGATAGATCTGATTCTGGTTTGATGATGGAATTGACATTTGTTAACAAGTACTTGATAACCTTTGTCTAAAGAAAGAATGAATCTTGACGTCCGTCTGTGACTAATTCCGTGCCTGTCGAAGTGTCTAGCATCTCTATTCTTAGATGATTATTTCTACTCAGGCAATGTTTGAGTCTTGTGCAAAAAGATCGTTTTTCTCAGCCAGTCGACTTAGAGCTTTCCTATTCCAACTAATCTGGCATCCCTTCAATCAAGATGGGCTTGTTTGTCTGTCTGTCATCTATCTATCTATCTATCTATCTATCTATCTATCTATCTCATTCTGTTTGTTATCTATCTATCTATCTATCTATCTATCTATCTCATTCTGTTTGTTATCTATCTATTTATCTATCTATCTATCTCACATTGATAATATCTATCTATCTATCTATCTTGCGACATTCATATCTATCTATCTATCTATCTATCTATCTATCTATTTATTTCACACTGATAATATCTATCTATCTATCTATCTATCTATCTATCTCACACTGATAATATCTATTTATCTAGCTATATATATATAGCAGTCAGCAAGTTAATTACCGTAAGTGATACACACCTAAGGGATCATGTCACGAAAGAGACATGACTGACTGGGCTGAAGATTATCCCGCAGTAGGTTGCCATTGCTTTCTGCGGTAGACTGGTTGCCAATCAAATCTATAGAACCTAATCTGTCCTGCTATTCAACCCATAGCTGTAGGAAGAAAAGGTGGATTATTTTATTATATTAATAAGTATTAATTAGTGGGGGTGCAGTTTAGTAATTCCTGACGATAGAAAACAGATCCCCCACTTTATATCCAGTAAAAACTTTAAATATGTTTCCATCTATTATATTCAGTCTTTTAGGTGACATACGTGATACACGCTTTGGGTGATCATCTCTCGAAAGAGACGTGATTGACTGGGCAGAAGATCATCCTGCAGTAGGTTACCATTGTTTTCTGCGGTAGACTGGTTGCTAAGTAACTCTATAGAGACCAATGTGTTCTGTAATTTGACCCATACCTAGAGGCAGAAAAGACAGATTAGTACCTTACTCAAGGGAATATGTGAGTAACTAATGCACGAACTCGACGGAATTTCAACGAATTCGACGGAATTTCAATGTAGAAATGGCGGTTATATTTGAGAATATTGACGGCAAAATTTTGAGACCGAAATGCCAATCTAGCAGCAGAAGTAAATACATTTGATCGGAGCTCCAAGTAAAGAATCTTGTCAAAACAGATTCCATGAAAAAAAAATATATGGAAAAGACAGATGGAAGCCACGTCCTGTCGGTGAGAAAGTGACTGAAGTCTAGCCCCGAAGTCAGGATTGATTAAGTTGCAAACCCTTCTTCGGAATTTGTCGAGCACTTCAGGGTGAATAGCCGAATGCCCTGACTAGATATGGCAACAATATTCAACGAACGGGCAAATGGTAGATTTATAATATCCAAAATGGATTCTCACGAGAAAAGCTTTCTGACCTATCGCAGTGTGCCAAATTTCTTAGCGGTAGATGAAGCTATTGATTCTGTTTAGTCGTTCCACTTGGGGTCGGTTGAGTGTGTGAGGTCAAGGACGCGAAGTGTGTTAATTTCTACGAAACTAGCGTCATCCATTGTAGGAAGATTTCTCCAATGTCGTTAAAAGAAAGTTGCTTTGTTTTAGAAGAATATATATAAGTGGTTTAAGCTCAGGCATATATATTCCACAGTTTAATATTTACTTTTCATAAATAGTGCTCAGTACAGAAGTAGACAATTTAAGGAGATATAATTATTATTACCATTGTTATAGTAACAACATACTTCAACTCAAAATCGATCAAGTTCCAGTGTTAAATAAACCATCATCAAGCAGTAAAATGTGATTCATTTACTGGGTGATATATTGATTAGTGAATTTAAAATAAGAAAATTAACATTAAAAATTTAAAAAAATATTAGATGATTGTCGTGGAGTAGGAGGTTATTATATTTTTAAAAAATTGTGTGTGTGGACCAATGTATATTAGGCCAAAATGTCGCGATGTATCCCAGATTCAAATCTAGGAACGGTCAGTTCATAATATTAACCTGAATCTCTGTCGAGCTTTGCACATAGGATAATATATATATATATATATATATATATATATATATATATATATATAGAGAGAGAGAGAGAGAGAGAGAGAGAGGCTAGTTGAACCAGCACACGATAGTTCGAAGGAAAGTGCTTATTACAATTGAACTGAATTTATAGAATTAACAACATGTTAAAGAACAACACACACATACCCCTCGCTTGCTAGCCAGCTTTTGACCACGCGGTACTCTTCAAGCAAGCTTATATATATATATATATATATATATATATATATATATATATATATAATCCACGTATACTGTCTTAATATGTATAGGAAAAACTAATAAAAAGTTGAAAAGTTGTAAGTTGAAATGTATTTTTTGACTGTATTTATTTATTTCTATTATATATATATATATATATATATATATATATATATATATATATTATTTTTCATGCGCGTATATATGTGTTCTTGTGTTTATTTGCGTGTATTTATGCCAAAAGTTTTATATAAGTAGATCCATGTATTTTTATTCTGTATATGACACTTTGTGTAGTTTTAGTCGCGTACGTATTCAGCTTTTGCTTGTGTATTTGCATGCGTATAGATTTAAATATATTTATTTGTTCATGCAGCTGAATCAGTTGAATATGACTGCGTCTGTTTTGACCTTGTTAATACCAGACCCATGTTATCTTACGAATTCGTTCTTACTTGTCTCCAATATTGTAGCCTAAACAGATGTTTTTCCAACCTGGCTATTAAAATTTAACGGATAAATTGACACAACGTTTAAAAAAATAAATTTAAAAAAATTGGTATATATATATATATATATATATATATATATATATATATATATATATATACCAATTTTTTTAAAATTTGTCTATTTGTGGATATCTATATATCTGTATATCTGTGCGTCTATCTTTTTTCCTTGTTTCATATCCGAATAACTTTACAATAATCTGAATCTAATGCTTTCTTAAACTTAGAATTTAAAATTCTCAGTTTCTAACATTAATTTGTAATATATATATATATATATATATATATATATATATATATAGTCATCCGCACACAGATCTGTCTTGCTGTATCACAGCTCATCAGTACGGTTTGCTTTTTACCCAGGATTGAAACCCGTCGGCGTTTCTACCTCTGAGCTACGGCCGCTCGGAGGAAGGAGACAGACTTTTTAGCATGTATATTATCATTATATACGCCCAATAGCTGAGAGTGTTCTAATTCATTGCTGAATGAACGATGCTTAGATGCCAGAGTAGCTACCGTTTTTCAAAGTCTACCATTCTTCCAGAGTGCTCAATCAGGGTGTGAGAGCATATATATATATATATATATATATATATATATATATATATATATATATACTCTTTTTTAAATAATTCTTAATTTTTATTTTAAAGTGAAGCCAGCATTCGATCAATCATGCTGATCTCTTTTTGTTTTTTGTCAAATATTAACATTAATGTCTCAAAAAATGATTTTTATTTTCTATTCTTCTGTTCTTCAAATTAGAAATTTTGATTGATTCTGGACTGACTACGTAACAATGTCTCCCTGATTGAGGTGGTTTGGCCACTTTTGAATATTTTAAAATTCTTCAACTTGAAATCAACGACATGACTTCATAAACCACGTGTAGTGTCGAAACAAAATGACTATATTTGTAGTGATATTATAACATATTACGTTATAAATTCTAAATAAATATTATTCACTCTACTTTGTATTGACCACTTTTTAAAGAATAGTGTTTTTTCGGATACGGAATTAATTTTATTCTATCCATACCTACCCTATATCTATCTATCTGTGAAATGTATATATATATATATATATATATATATATATATATATGAAATTTGTTATATATATTATCTTCTTCTTCTATGTACCTTGTAGGCGATCATGGCCTTCCCCGTTTCCCTATCCCTGGTGGCTCTGAGTACGCCTTCTCATGTTACTGATTAGGTTCTTCAAATATGTTATCCGTTGCTTTCCCCTGTTATTTTTTCCCTCTATCTGGCCTGTTAGTATCAGATTCTCCAGGCCCTCATTCCTCATTGCGTGTCCCAGGAACTTCATCTGTTTCTTTCTGATGCTTAGTATTAATTTCCTTTTCGTTTCCATCATTTCCAAGACCTCATCATTACTCACATGCTCGATCCATGATGTTCGCAGCATCCTTCTGTAGAACCACATTTCAGTTGCTTCAAGTTTTTCCTTCATCTTTGATGATATTGTCCAGCATTCACTGCCATATTGAAGGACGGACAGCACGTAGCAACCCAGTACTCTTTTCCTAGTTTCTAGCGAAATTGTCCTGTTTCTTAATACTTTACTCAACTTCTGGAATGCTTCCTTCGCCATGCCAATTCGCATTCGGATCTCTGTGTCGCACTTTCCGTTTTCTGTTATAACGCTTCCCAAGTATTAAAATTTTTGTACCTGCTTGATTCTGGTATCGCCGACCTGCATTTGGCATTTTGGGCAGCCCTTTTTACTGATGACTATGCATTCGGTTTTTGTGCAGTTCATTTCTAGTCCTTTCTTGTTGCTTTCTTCTGCTACCTTCTGTAGGGGGTCTTGTAGTTTCCTTTCTGTGTCTGCTATCATCACTGTATCATTTATTATTTATATATTATATATGCGCGATTCTTACTTGAAAGCACTCAACCGACTTTGATTGTAGCAATGCCAACGCGCAGTCGGTAAATACACTATTTCAATACACCGAACAAATGCGTATGTATGTACGCAACGGCACACATATACATATTGTGCATACCGTTTGCACATAATTATGTTTGTGTTAGCCCCAGTGGGCGAGGGCGCGCGTGTGTGTGTCTCTGCGTACGTCAATGGGGGCACAAGTGTGTATCTATGTCTGCATTTGTCACGACGACAAATTTTCCTTCTAATGTTCTTCCCACTTCCACAAAAATACAAAAATACACCAAAATATGCAGCCCTACATATAGCCAATATTATTAAAAAATTAATTTGTTTGTCTGACGATCGCAAGAGCGTGAAAACCAGAGTCACAAACTCACACCTCTCTAGATGAATATATATATATATGTATATATATATATATATATATATATATATGGTAGCTTCCCCTATGTAAATAGGGGTCGCAGGTTCGAATCCTGCTGGATAGCACACATTTTCGCAATAAAATTTATCGTAAAATAATCAGGCCGGTAGATATAAATATAAAATACTGTTTAATTAAAAACAGAATATATACTTAAAATACGAGTATCGGTAAAAATAATGTTCAAAATAATTCATGACATATATATATATACATATAAGAACCTAACCTATTTATTTGCACTGCTATTGTATTGAGCGCTTTGCGTGTTAGGTTCCTCGTCTCGGTTTTCTTTTCTTTCGACTCGTACTTTGACTAATGTTCAAGTACTTAGTTCGTTTCTTTTTTTGTTTCCATTTTTTCCCCTCCGCGTTTATACTCGGTGGGTTTTTCTGGACGTGTTCAAAGATAAATCTACAGTTATGATCAGAGTACTATTAAACAAACAAAAACATAAACATGTAGGTAATATCAGACAGATTTTGGTCAACAATGCGGTGATCCTTACTCATACACACAGTAAGAGAAACCTGCAGATATTGGAGGCCATGTACATCAAATCTAAACAACAAACACAGAATAAAATCAACTTTAAAACCGGAAATAACATATTACATTGCATTTGACTACATGGTTTTGTTGTCATTTCGCGCTATCCCGCGGTGTTTCGTCATAAAACCACATCGCAAATTTAAGAACTGCGTTTATTATTTTTGGTAACTATTGCCGTTACCAAGCGGAGTTTTATGTCAACACAAAATAAAATCGTCGGTGATGATGGATGTTATAATATTTCAGTTTAAACAACCTCTCTGAAGATGGCTCATGTGAGCCGAAAGCTTAGAAGAAAATCAATAAATAATTATCCAAATGTTGGAGAATTTTTGTCTTTATTTTCAACTGAAATTAAAGCAAAAATACGACGTTTAGAACGGCTCATGATTAAACATAATAGACATTCATTGTCTTTTATATTTAACAGTATATGTTTAGAACGGCTCATGATTAAACATAATAGACATTCATTGTCTCTTATATTTAACAGTATAGGTTTAGAACGGCTCATGATTAAACATAATAGACATTCATTGTCTTTCATATTTAACAGGATATGTTTAGAAAATTACTTACTGCCTCGATATACTAAATATATATATATATATATATATATATATATATGAGCAACTGAGCATATATATATATATATATATATATATATATATATATATATACTCAGTTGCTCATTAACGTTGTGTTCATGCAAGGTGTTTAAATTCTAGTTCAAAAATGAATATAACGTTGATATCCCATTTTAAAAGATGCATATTCCAAAACGTCTTGAAATAGTAAAGCGTAAAATTATTCATTAAAATTGATATTGGCTTCAACCACGAACTCCAGACGACTTTGATATTTTCTGCATCATTTCCGGACAATATCCTTGTATGAACGCTGCCATAATCCATGCCTTCTGCTCTTCTTTTCTACTACATGCAGTTTTGTTAATCTCTCGCACAAATGCGACCCACTCATAATAACTAACGAGGGTTGCAGTCTCAGGTGTTTGCTGGCCAGATGTAAAGGGGTGATGCAGTCGCAGAAATTGTATCACAGAGTTTTCAAGCCTTCAAGCCACTAAGCCTCTTAGGTTTCAGGCCAGCCTTATTACCACTATGGTTAATACATTCCTCTCTTCTAAATACATATATATACTTATTTTCCTCTGAAATTGTTATACACTTATATAGTTATTTGTTTGTTTCTGGTTGTTATTTTTTCTTAATGTATGCTTTTACCAGATTAATCTCTTGGCACAAGCCAAGAGGATCAACTTTAGATTCTGTTATTGCAGTTAGAAACATACAATATTCTATTTTAGTTTATATAAAGAATAGATGAAAACTATGTTGATAATATAAGTATGTATATCCAGTACTCTCTTTATGTGTGTCTTGCTAGCTATAATAACAAACCCTATCACCTGTCTTGTGAAATATATACATGTAAGTTAATTACAGAGGGAAACTTCAGAGTACTGCAATACCTCTGGAGTAACATATCAGACTGCATCAACATCAACTGAGTTATTTCAAATAGGTTGCTTTTTTTTTCAATTTGGTGATGAACGTCATACATTCCACAAGAATTACAAAATCTTCCTACTTCTTACTGTTTTATTTTAATCAAATAACCACCAACAAAAAGTTAAGTCAGTAGTGAAGCTTGTGCATAAATATAGTAAGTTTCTTTACAAGTTTAATTGTTTAATATAAAGTATACAAATGTTACTTATAAAGCATTGTTTCATCGTGATCAATATTTTTTGTTTATGGCTAAACCAAAATATTTCTCTGTCAGATCAAACATTTTTGTTTTCCTACCATTTTTATTTGATCTAAGTTTGGGACCCAGATGTCTTGAGCTAAGCCTGGGACATAGATGTTTATATACTAAATCAAATTAGAAAGAAATGCTTATTTGAAATGCTTCCTTGACAGCTCCAAATGTTTAATTGCAACATCAATTGCCATTTTTTATTTGATTCCCATCCATCTCTTATCCTTTCTTCTACATCCTTTGTACCATTTTAATTCATCGCAACCCCTTGCACACAAGTGGCATTTCTGCCTTGCTTGGGGTGAAATGATTTTTTTTAAAAAATTTAAAAAATTGGTTTTATTGCTTCTTGTCAGACATAAGGTTTTTTAGAAGGCACACTTGATACAGGACTCCGTGACCCTCATTAAGAAATTCTGGAATTCTTTCTCGTCAGAAACATCAATGATTTTAAGCTGCTTCCGTAACTTCGTAACCATTAGACCCATACAAATTTTCTGAGGCCTCTGTCCTGTCCAAAGGTTGACAACCAGTAACTCTGACATATTCGTATTAGAGCTTCCGGTTCGAATGCCAAGCAGTACAGCATGCCTGCCTGATTTTAGTATCCCCCACCTGTAGTTGGCATTTTGGCTGCTCTTTTTGCTGATTACTATGCATTTGGTTTTCTTGCAGTTTATTTGTGGTCTTTTCTTTTCCCTCTGCACTGCTGTAAAATCGACAAAATAAAAAAAAATGATACGCATGCGCAAAATGAAAAATATAAAATGTGGACAGTTTCAACGTTCCAATCTGTATATATATATATATATATATATATATATATATATAACAAAAACTTCGATATTTAAATCCGTTGAATAGCCATTTTTACGAGGAAATCCTCGCTTCTTCAGCAACGGCGAAACGAATATTTTATTTGTTCAAATTCAAATGACGAACGATTTTATACCGGTAGAAGCCCAAAAAACACATCCATCCACAGGAAAATAAAATGGGATGGGATTAACGATTTTTGAATTTTACCTATCTGATCATCCTTTTGGATTTAAAATTATATATATATATATATATATATATATAAACGTGTGTGTGCATGAGTGGACATCTGCGTGCAAGAGTGTTTGTATGCTGTGCGTTTAAACATTCTTAACTCTATCAAAACAAGACATGAACATTTAATGCAAAAATCTCAGTAAACACGACATCACTCACTCACTCTCTCACTCTCTCTCTCTCTTTGTCTCATTCTCTTTATTTTTCTGTCCGTTTCTATCTATCTATCTATCTATCTATCTATTTATCTCAGTCTCTTCATATCTATGTATCTATCTACCTCAGTCTCTTCATATCTATCTATCTATCTATCTATCTATCTATCTATCTATCTATCTCAGTCTCTTCATATCTATCTATCTATCTATCTATCTATCTCATTCTCATTCTCTTCTATCTATCTATCTATCTATCTATCTATCTATCTATCTATCTCAGTCTCTTCATATCTATCTATCTATCTATCTATCTATCTATCTATCTATCTATCTATGTTAGTCTCTTCATATCTATCTATCTATCTATCTATCTATCTATCTATCTATCTATCTATCTATCTATCTATCTCAGTCTCTTTATATCTATCTATCTATCTATCTATCTATCTATCTATCTATGTCAGTATCTTCTTATCTATCTATCTATCTATCTATCTATCTATCTTCGTTAGTCTCTTCATATCTATCTATCTATCTATCTATCTATCTATCTCAGTCTCTTCATATCTATCTATCTATCTATCTCACTCTCTTCATATCTATCTATCTATCTATCTATCTATCTATCTATCTATCTATCTATCTTTCTTTCTTTCTTTCTTTCTTTCTTTCTTTCTGCCTCTATCTATGTCCGTCTTTTTGTGTAGATATGCGTCTTGGTATGTTTCCACATGGTTATATCCTAATAGCAGGTGTAAATAAAGTATAAGACAATTCCGGTCTATATTCATTGTGCATACTTCTAAATATAAAACGGAAAGATAATAATGTTCTAAATGATTCTATAAAATACAAAAGACAGTCTTCAATTCCCCATTCTTTTTCACAACAAAGGAAATGATTTTCAACAGGTGAGTACAAGCCGAATTATTACTTCAGACATCAGGTAATAAAATATCTGCCTTATTCCAAATCACTAAATCATACGTCATCAGCGAAACATAACCTTCTGAAATTCCAGTCGTAATTTTAAGTTCTAACAAACATAGAATAAGTAAAACTTTCGTTAGTAGGTTCGTCAATAACCAAGCACCATCTTCTTCTTCTTCGTCTTCTTGTAGCATGTCCTCTAAGAACGCAGCGATGATGTCTCTCAACAACGTCCTGTTTCTTTGTATCTCTTAATAAATGTTGTCTTTTCGTTACGAATTTCTTATCTAGAACTGAGGCTCAATTGAATATTATATACATAACCCAACCTCTGTTCTAACATAATTTCTATGCTTCACTCTCATAAGGCGAGCGGAGGTGATGGAATTCTAGTCGATGTCTTAAAGAAACTACTCCTTTGTTCTTTCCAAACTTTCATACAATTTCCCCACTGCTTCTTGCTTTTCTACTTGTTGGAACCCCACCTCTATAGTTCCAGTTTATAAGGAATCTGACCCTCTTTGCTTCAGGCCTTATTTTGGCAAGCTTCTTCTTTTTCTATGTGCCTTGTCTCTTCAGTACGTAGGCGATCATGGCTTTCGACATCTCCCTAACCCTGGTGGCTCTTAGCACGCCTTCTCCTGTTACACCACTCAACCTTCGTTCCGTCATCACACCTCATCAGGTCCTTTAAATATGTTATCCACTGCCTTCGACTCTCTCTTTTTCCCTATATCTGGCCTGTTAGTATCAGGTTTTCCAAGCCCTCATTCCTCATTGCATGTCCCAGGAACTTCAGCTGTCTCTTCTTGATGCTCAGTATTAATTTCCTTTTCGTTCATATCCTTTCCAAAACCTCAACTTTGCTCACATGCTTGATCCACAATATCCGCAGCATCCTTCTGTAGAACCACATTTCAGTTGCTTCAAGTTTTTTCTTCATCTTTGATGATATTGTCCAGCATTTACTGCCATATTGAAGAACTGACATCACATAGCAATCAAGTACTCTCTTCTTTGTTTCTAGCGAAATTGTTCTGTTTCTTAATACTTTACCCAACTTCTGGAACGCATCTTTCGTCATGCCAATTTGCCTTCGGATCTCTGTGTCGCACTTTCTGTTTTCTGTTAGAACACTTCCCAGATATTTAAAGTTTTGTACTTCCTTGATTCTAGTATCCCCATCTGTATTTGACATTTTGGGTTGCCCTTTTTGCTGATGACCATGCATTCGATTTTCTTGCAGTTTTTTTTTTTAGTCCTTTCTTGTCACTGTCTTCAGCTACCTTCTGTAGAAGATCTTGTAATTCCATTTCCGTGTCTGCTATCAGCAATGTATCATCTGCGTACCTTATATTGTTTAAATTACGGCTTCCGATGACGAATCCTGGCATAACATCTAGGTTTCTCAGAATAGTCTCGCTGTTCAAGTTGAATAGATCCGGTGAAAAGACACATCCTTGTCTTACGTCCCTTTCTGCTGAATTTTGGCAAGCTATTCGAATCATTGCGTTGTGGTGCATTGGATATCGGCTCGGAACGCGAAATCGGGGAGCCGAGTTCAAATTCCAGCTGAATTCATTGCATTCACTTACGCGCAAATACCCTTGGAAAAGGTATTAATCCTACTATTCCTTCCAGTTATGGGTTAAATAACAGGACAGACTGGGTTCTATAGCCTTGGCCGGCAACCGGTCTACTGCAGAAAGCAATGGCAACCTACTGCGGGATAATATTCTGCCCAGTCAGTCATGTCTCTTTCGAGACATGATCGCCCAAGCGTGTATCACGTATGGCACTTAACTGACTGACTGAATATAATAGTTGGAATAATGATTAAGGCTTATATTGGTCATAAAGTGGGGGATCAGTTTATTACTTTATAACAATAGGAAACCGATCCCCCACTAATTACTACATAATAATATAATAGATTTCTTTTCCCTCTAGCTATGAGTCAAATAACAGGACAGATTGGGTTCTATAGCCTTGACAGAGTATATAAGCTTCAGATCCACGGTATTTCCGGACAATTATTTATTCTAGCAAATGTCAAATGGGTGCAGGAAGGATGCACATGTGGATTTAAAATTTTTGTTATGTCTGAATTGGGTTAGCATATTGAGATAAGATTAACACTAGAATACAGCTGTCAGCCGAGTGGAAGTAACGTCAAGCTGGCTGTTTGGAAGAGTGAAAAATTAGTAGTAGTAGACAGTTGAATTTTAAAAGTTGATACGGAAGAAGGGCTTTTGGCTGGTTCGTCTAGTATACGACTGATTTCTCCGATGCGGGGCTGCTAACAACTTAGACCAAGAACCAAACTCCACAAGTCCCAAGTAGGCATCCACGCAGATGACACTGCAATATACTCCCGCACCAGTAAGAAACCTGTCGTGGCGGACAGACATAATCTCGCTGCTGACCTTGAACGGGATATACACTCTGTGGTGAACTGGGGCAAGAAGTGGCTTGTCAACTTCAATTCCTCTAAGACCAAGCTGTTGTCTGTCAACCTTTACAGGCAACCTCTCCTGCCTCCCATAAGCATGGACCAAGCGATTCTCCCAGAGAGCAATACACTACGCCTCCTCGGACTTACCCTGTCCTCAGACCTCAAATGGAACCACTACATTGAATCCATAGCAAAATCTACTGCTAAGAAAGTTGGGTCACTATGTCGATCCAGGATGTTTTTTCCGCCTGAATCCATCCTGCATATATACAATTCAACCATCCGTCCGTGCATGGAGTATTGCTGCCATCTATGGTCAGGCGCCCCTGCCGTTCTCCTCAGTGTTCTTGACAGGCTCCAAAGAAGAGTCTGTAATGTGATAGGTACTGATCTGGCGGCTCGACTGCAGACATTTCCCCACCGTCGAAATGTGGCTTCCCTTTGTCTGTTCTATAAATAATTTCATGGCTTCTGCTCGGACGTGTGCCTCCTCAACAGGTGTTTACTCGTGCAACCAGACTGGCAACTGGGTCCCACCCATTCACAGTCAGGTTAGCCAAATGCAGACGACAATTCTACTCCTGCAGCTTCTTCTCTCGCACTTCCTACCTGTGGATCTCGCTCCCATATTCTTGCGTTCCTGACGGCTACAACATCCAGAAATTTAAATGAAAAGTCAATACTCATCTCCTAACCACTGGACTCTAGCTCTCTCCCCACCCCCGTATAACCTTTCCTTTCTCTCCACCTATGTATCTGTCATCGCACCTGCTTTCTCAGCTTTCTATTGCTCCTTTCTAACTAGTTTGTACTCCTCACTCTTTTCTAATTAATCTTTTTACAGTTATGTAGCCCCCTGCACATCAGTGGCATTTCTGCCTTGCTCGGGGTGAAATGATTAAAAAAAAAAAAACTCTAACCAAGTCACTGTCTTCTTAAAACGATAAAAATAAGATATTGTTGTAGAGGAATATCCTATCGTAGCCCGGAATGGATATGTTCCGAGCTATAAAAGACGGTGACGAGAGCATACGTCATTAGACGAAAGCATACGTACCTAGACGGGAGCATACGTCATTAGACGAAAGCATACGTCACTAGACGGGAGCATACGCCACTAGACGGAAGCATACGTCACTAGACGGAAGCATTCTTCACTAGACGGATGCATACGGCCTAGGCAGAGACATTTTCTACTTGATTGTTAAACCTGTTACTATTCGTTGGTGTTCTTGTATGTCTATTGGTTTATTGTACTGTGTTATAATAAATCTCTTATAAGCTATCTTCCGTGTTAAGTATTATTCTTGCAATATTCTTTTCCCTGATTATCCCCTCTCGGGATATATCAAACATTTTTTTTATAAGCGTTTCACCCCGAGCAAGGCATGTCACTGCCACTACTGCGCAGGGGGCTACATAGAGTGGAGAAAGGATGATTAAATATAGGAAATGTCAGAGGGTGGGTGGTAGGCGGGTAAGGATACCGAGAATGAGGGTTGGGTAGATGAGAGCATTCTGAGAATAATTGGGAGTTAGTGTGATAGGAGGTGTCTATTGACCCTACATTTAAACACCTGGAGATTGTAACTGTCGGGAAAGCCGAGTTGTGGAAGGGACTTCCACAGGCGGGAAGAGCGAGAAAAGAAGCTGTTGGAGTAGAATTTACGGTTACATCTTATTTGTTTAACTGTAAAAGGGTGGGCCCAAGTTGCTAATCTAGTATCTCGTGTAAATTCGTGCTTAGGCGGCACCAGTGATATAAGCTCATCGGAGCAGAAGCCATGAAAGTACTTGTAGAAGAGGCACAGGGAAGCCACATCACGCCGGTGAGAGAGTGGTTGCAGCCGGTCTGCCAAGTCAGTATCAACCACGCTACAGATCCTCCTTTGTATTTTGTCAAGAAGACCAAGGAGAGCAGCAGGGGCATCCGACCAGATATGGCAGCAATATTCAATACACGGTCGGATGGCAGATTTGTATATGTGCAGAATAGATTCAGGTGGGAAAAACTTCCGGGCATAATATTTCTATTTTGTCTACAAATGTAGGTATAAGTCATTTGAATTGTTACGATGTTTTGTGAACCAATATTTATGAGAGGTGAAATTTTGAAGGAAAGATTGTGAAATTGTTCACCCGAGAAAGTCGGGTTGAGTTTTAATGCTCGACGAAGTGAAATTTGAGTTGCTGCCGCTTTAATCATCGTCGTCTTCGACCCAAGAGTTTTAAGTATCGCCATCGTCGCAGTCATCGGAAGAGATCCTGAATTCGCAGCAGATTTTATCGTTGTTCCAGCATCGTCTGTTTAAACGTCGTTAGCCCGGTGAACTGCTGCAAAAATATATATACCCTGCGACTAATTGACCTCAATCCAGCGACCTCATGTGGAACCAATACTTCGAATCTATATCCACATCTATTGTTAGGAAGTTTGGGTTACTTTGCTGGGCAGAAAATGTATTTTTTCTTCAGAAACAGCTTTGCGTATTTAAGAATCTACCATTCGACGGTGGATTTAATAATGCCATATCTGTTCGAGGCCTCCTGCTATTCATCCTGCGGTTCTTGACAAAATCTAAAGGTGGATCTTTAATATAATCGATCCTGCTTATCTCTTCTATTCCACAGTTTCTTTTCTCGCACTTCCCATTGTTGGAAATATCTTTCGTTTGCTTGCTTCCCTGATAGCTACGATCTCCAAAAGTTTCAAAGTAATATTTCTTTTTTCTTTTTTTTTTAATCATATCACCCCAAGCAAGGCGGTAACGCCACTGATGTGCAGGGGGTCTACATAAGAGTGAGAAGATTAGAAAAGAGAAAACTGGAAACCACATCCTAAACAGGAAACAAGGGATGAGCCTCTTTACCTGTTCAATAGACGTGGGTAGAGTGTAAACGGGCTATAGTTTAGTCTATCTACTCCAATTAAAAAAAAAGTGGGAAGATTGGAAAAGAGAAAACCGGAAACCGCATCCTAAACAGGAAACAAGGGATGAACCTCTTCACCTGTTCAATAGACGTGGGTGGGGTGTTAAACGTGTCAATTGCCATTTCTAACTCATTGATTTCCATCTTCCTCTTATCCTTTCTTCCACATCCTCTGTAACTTGTTTTTTCTTTTCTTTTTTTACTCACTGTAACCCCCCTGTGCACTAGTGGCGGTCTTGCTTGGGGTGAAAAATTATTAAAAACAAAATGTAGGTTAATCAATGTTTTCAGCTGTCGCTCTTTCCCTCAATCTATCCAGTGAGTGTTTAATCTTCTAAGCCTAACTTCCTCTTTACGTGCTCCAGTGATTTCATCTGTCTCTTCCTGGTGTTAGATTAGTTATAATTTTGATTTTTTCTAAAACCTTGTCATTCCTAATATGTTTGTTCTATAGTATCTTAAAAAGGCTTCAGTAGATCCACATTTCTGTTAATACGAGTTTGTTGTTTATCTTTGAGAAAACCGTCTATCATTCACTGTCACTCTAGAAGACATACATAACGCATCATTTCAATACATTTTCCTTCGTTTCTACCGACGTTTTTCTGTTTCTCGCTACTCAGTTTAGCTTTTAGAATGTATAATTCTCGAAAACGAAGCCCCTTCAGATTTCAATGGCGCACTTTCCATCCTCTGCTCAAACACTAAGCAGATGTTTACATTATTGTTATTGTTTGATTTTGGTATTTCCGTTTCCTAATCGGTATATTCTATCCTAACAACCATTCATTCTGTCTTCTTGAAGTTTATAGTTCGTTCTTTTTTTTTTTTTTCAGTTTTCTTCGCTACCATCTGCAGGAGATTTTGTAGTTTTCTTTCCGTATCGGCTATCAATAATGCGTAATCTGGATATCCTACATTGTTAAGAACTGTAGCCGCCAATAACGAATCAAGTTAGGATCTGGGTTCTTATTTCTCAGAATTGCCTCTTGACAAATGTTGTGGACATAGAATAGGCCCGGAAGAAAACTCGAACTCGGGTATTAGTAAAACGTATATATTTAACGAAAGAACAAATACAAAGAGTGTTACACGTCAGTCCGGCTGCCAAGTATTAGACCGGAATGACTCAACCCAACTCAAGCTAACCCAAATACGAGAGGCATATTCTCCCGGTATTCATAATAATAAGAAGAGTACAGTATGTGCGCTGTGGTGCAGTGGATATCGACTCGGAACGACAAATCGGGGGAACCGAGTTCGAATTCCAGTTGAATTCGTTGCTTTGACTTACGCACAAATACCAATGTAAAAGGTATTAATCCGTCTCTTCCCTCCAGTTATGGATTAAATAATAGGACAGACTGAATTCTATAGCCTTGGCTGGCAACCAGTCTACCACAGAAAGCAATTGCAACCTACGACGAGGTTATCTTCTGGCCAGTCAGTCATATCTCTTACGAGACATAATCGTCTAAGCGTGTATCACGTATGGCATTTAACTGACTGACATTATAGTTCAAAACGAGTAGGTCCCGTAACATTATATATATATATATATATATATATATATATATATTTCCCTTCTTACTGTTGAGCGTTTTTTTTTTTTTTGGTATAATAATATTTCATATACATATAATTCAGAAATTGTTACAGAATGCGAAGACCATGTCAAACGATTGGCCGGTATAACTTGCAGGCGGGGCATTTTGAGAATCATGGATTGCGTTTGTCTGAGTTTTGAATTTATGTCCAAAACGGAGGGATTTCAATCGGAGGGCCTGAAGAATTCTGAAGCTTTATTATTTGTCAGAATTGCTTCTTGACAACCGTACGTGCTACCAAATTTCTCCAACTATACTAATATTTAGAACACAATACGTGATTACTCTTCTTTTATATACCATCTTCTTTCAGGATACGGACAATCATATTTCCCAATATTTCTCTGTCATTTTTAGGTTTTAAATAGTTTTCCCTATTTTATTTCTTCTAAATTTTATTTCGACACCCACTAACTCAAGCTCTCTAGGTGGGTTATGCGCTGTTTTCCGCTGTCCCTCTTGCCTTCAATCTCCTAATCCTTATTCCGCCACCCATTTACACAAGCTCTCTAGGTGGGTTATGCGCTGTTTTCCTCTGTCCCTTTTACCTTCAATCTCCTAATTGTTGTTCTGCCATCCATTTACTCAAGCTCTCTAGGTAGGTTATGCGTTGTTTTCCTCTGTCCCTCTTGCCTTCAATCTCCTAATCCTTGTTCATCTATTCATTTACTCAAGCTCTCTAGGTAGGTTATGCATTGTTTTCCTCTGTCCCTCTTGCCTTCAATCTCCTAATCCTTGTTCTGCCATCCATTTACTCAAGCTCTCTAGGTAGGTTATGCATTGTTTTCCTCTGTCCCTCTTGCCTTCAATCTCCTAATCCTTGTTCTGCCATCCATTTACTCAAGCTCTCTAGGTAGGTTATGCATTGTTTTCCTCTGTCCCTTTTGCCTTCAATCTCCTAATCCTTGTTCTGCCATCCATTTACTCAAGCTCTCTAGGTAGGTTATGCATTGTTTTCCTCTGTCCCTCTTGACTTCAATCTCCTAATCCTTATTCCGCCACCCATTTACTCAAACTCTCTAGGTAGGTTATGCATTGTTTTCCTCTGTCTCTCTTGCCTTCAATCTCCTAATCCTTATTCCGCCACCCATTTACTCAAACTCTCTAGGTAGGTTATGCATTGTTTTCCTCTGTCCCTTTTGCCTTCAATCTCCTAATCCTTATTCCGCCACCCATTTACACAAGCTCCCTATATAGACTATGCGGTTTTTTCCCTGCCCCTCCTTGCCTTCAATCTCCTAATCCTTCTTCTGACATCCATTTACTCAAGCTCACTAGGTAGGTTATGCGTTATTTTCGTCTGTCCCTCTTGCCTTCAGTCTCTCAATCTTTGTTCTGCCATCCATTTACTCAAGCTCTCTAGATAGGTTATGCTTTGCTTTACTCTGTCCCACTGGGCTTCAATCTCCTAACCCTTGTTTCGCCATTCACGTACTCATCAATTCATATGTCTTTTTTTTTCTATAGCTTCAGTTGAGCATAGAACATCGGCGACTCCTGGCCATCGTATTCTGTTCTGGGATGATTCACTTTCTTCACAAAATTTTTATTACAAGAATTTACGCAGTCTCCTTTGATCCTCCGAGGTAGGTATTCTACCTCCAGGCTGGTTTTGAGTACAGAATTCTTTTTTCTTCTCGACAAATTATCTTCTCATGCAGCTTCTTTCCCTCATGATCCGATTAGCTATCATCCAAAGCTATAGAACCCAGTCTACTTAGCAATAGCTTGGGGGTGGGGTTAAGAAAGTTATTCATATCTTGCCCAAGAGGTATCAACACGGATTTGAACTCGGCTCGCCGATTACGAGCTGCTTTCCATTACTCCACCGTGTCTTCATGTTTATTTATTATTTTTATTTTAAACTTTCTTTTTATATGCCTTTTTCAATAGCCTGGAATGCTCGTTTAACTCTGTTTTCTCAGAGACAATACACCAACGAAAAATACCCATTCCAAAATTATAAACAATAAATTTAAAAAATAAAAACCATTTTTCTTTTTTTTATTTTATTTTCTGATCTCTGTATTTTTCTAAATTTTACTTCTAAAATTTCTTTTCGTCTTTAGTTTGACCACAGGTCATTTGACAAAAACATTTGACCTGAACCTCGCTCTAAAAGACAGACGTTCGGAAGGGCGTGGAGATTTGGCGTCACTGCTGTCGTCAGAGCCGGTCTTCTTTTTCTTGCAAGTTCTTTGCCACAGGACGGTTCCATCCGCCGTACTGTTGTTGCCATTGATCACGATCGATCTATAAGATTCGACTTAATTGCAAGTGGTTATTGATCCAGTAGACTGCTTGTGTATTCCCTTCTTTAAAGACTGGATATTTTCTGTAACTTTTCCAGATTGTTCGAACTCTTTATATCTGGGCCATTATTTATTTTTCAGACCTTGTCAAGAGAAGCGAACCCAAAATTTCCATGTCAAGAACAGCGAACTTTATTATCCCCATATAAAGAATAGCAAACCTATGACAAAGTATTAAAATCAATGTTAAAAATATAAATAAAATCGTTTATTGATAAACGAAGATTTAAAATAACATTATTCATTTTCCATGAAAAAAAACACTTATAATAACTTAGTGAATCGATATTGTTTGTTGATTGCATTCAGTTAATTCTCATACGTGATACACACTTGGGTGATCATGTCTCTTTTTACGAGACATGACTAATTAGGCAGAAGATTTTCTTGTAGTAAGTTGCGACTAATGTCTTCAGTAAACCGGTTGCCAACCAAGGCTGTAGAATCTAATCTGCACTGCTAATTAACCCATATCTGGAGGGAGAAACGACGGATTAATACCTTCTGAAAAGTTATTTTTCTTAAGTGAATGTAATGAATTCAACAAAACTTCAATTACTGGTCTTGTGCCAACCTTGGATAATTTTAGTTAAGACTTGATATTCAATCGATATAGAGTTTAACATTGTTAAGATAAAAGAAATTGAAGGTTAGATAAATATGGCGAGAAGAAAGAAAAAAGAACCTGCTCCGATGAACTTAGATCACTGGTGCCTCCTAAATACGAATTTGAACGAGATACTAGATTAGCAACTAGATCCCACCCTTTTACAGTGAAACCGATAAAATGCAACCGTAACTTCTACTCCAACAGTTTCTTTCCTCGCACTTCCCGACTGTGGAATTCTCTTCCACACGATTGCTTCCCCGACGGCTACAATCTCCAGGAGTTTAAATGTAAGGTCAATAGACATCTCCTAACACACTAACTCACACCCATTCTCTCCAACTCTGTCTCTATGTACATCCTAAGTGGTCTACCACCCTCTTTCTGACATTTCCCATACCCAATCGCTCTATGTAACCCCCTGCGCTATAGTGGCAGTGGAATACCTTGCTTGGGGTGACACGATTAACAAAAACATTACGATTGAGCAGTCTAGAAAGGGAAATTTGAAAAAAAAAAACAGTCACCACTTCGGCGATATATGCAAAACTCTTCAGAGTTTGATATGCCGTTAAAGTCAAACAAATTGAAATTCATGAAGTGTTTAAATGTAAGTTCAATAGACACATCCTAACACACTAACCTGCTCCCATTCTATCAAGCACTCTTCCCATCTGCCCAGCCCTCATCCTCGGTATCCATACTCATCTGTCACCTTCCTCCTGACATTCCCTATGTCTAACCACTCCTTCTCTTTACCTTCCCCTATGTAGCACCATGCGCAATAGTGGCAGTGGAATGCCTTGCTTGGGGTGAGATGATTTATTATGTTGTATTAATTCTCTGATTTTGCTAAGATTAGCTAATCCAACATTTCATGTCAAGAAGAGCTAATCCGATTATCCCTATGACATGATTCAATCAGTCAGTCAGGTATCATACTTAATACACGCTTTGGCGATCATGTCTCGAAAAAGACATGACTGATTGGGCAGAAGATTATCCCGCAGTAAATTGCCATTACTTTCTGCGGTAGACTAGTTGCCAGACAAGGCTACAGAACCCAATCTGTTATGTTATTTAACTCATAACTGGAGGGAAGAGACAGATTAATAGCTTTTATAAGAGGTTTTGCGCGTAAGTGAATGCAAGGAATTTGACTGGAATTCGAAATTGGCTCTCCAATTTCTCGTTCCGACAAGATTAGCGAACCCAATTATCCGTGTGTAAAGAAGAGCAAACCCTTGACAAAATAAGATCTATTTATCAAAAGCAATATTTGAAATGAAATACACTTTTATTATCGCTAAAATGAACAATTAAAATCTAAACTTATTTATAAATGGAACTGTGTGTCTGTGTATGTGTGTGTATGTCTGTGTGTGTGTGTCCGTTACATATAGACTCCGAAAAAGCTGAACCGATTCTCTTGAAAAGGTACTCCAGATAAATATTGAAAATCGATAATCGAAAAAATTTAGGTATAGAAGGAGTGGTGCGATTTTAATCAATTTGATACACTCATAGACAAAGACATAAGAAACGATATTCAGAAGTTTCAAGGTTGCAGTTCTTACAATAGTGCAGAAAATCGGTAATATATATATATATATATATATATATATATATATATATAAAAGGGAAGATGTTTGTGTGTGTGTCTGTTTATCTGCCTGTGTGTCTGTATTTTTTTCAGCTCTTTTATTTTAGGTATAATTGTAGTTCTTAATCTCAGCCATGATACCATTGACTCAGAGGACTTATTTAGCCTTCAAAATTCAGTTTACGACGAAAAAACTTATTTGATATTCATACCAGGAAATCAAACTTTGACTTACGTCCATTCATTTTTCTTTCAGTCTACGGTATCACTTTAACTGGAAACAACTATTGCTTTTTAGTTTTTCGTGCCAACGTCCAAAGAGTTTGAGCACCATGACCATGGATTAGTTTTGAAGCTTTCATTACACCGGAGCAACGCCGGGGTATACTGCTAGTATATATATATATATATATATATATATATGTGTGCGATTGGTAAATTGTCGCAATTATTTTATTATTGAAAATATTCTTTAGGCTGAGTCTGAGCTCCAGGAACATGGATTAGTTTTAAAGCTTTCATTTCACCCGAGCACCACCGGGCTATACTGCTAGTGAAATATAAGTCAATTTGAGTAATAAAAAGTTGGGAGAACTTAGTTTTTGAAAGAATATTGTCGAGTGATTGCATTACAGAAATCCACTAACCTGTTAACCATATTCCATTCCATTCATTTGAACTGGTGTAAATAACATCTACCGTGAACAGTGTTTCGTTTGGCAATCCCCACATAAACTATCATAGAGGCACTGCGCTTTGTTCAATTCATAAATGTCTTACATCATTCTCATTTTAATTCCCGTCAAATGAGTGATTTATTCCTCATACAGTCAATCACTGGCAAACTATCCTCCCTAACTTCCGTGAACGTAGAGCTATCTTCTTGCGGATTCCTCGATATCTGAATTAATAGTCTGGATCTCCACGCTATTCCATAAAATGATATCCATGGAAAGAACCATTCCATTTTGTTATTTGTTTAATAAAGAGCAGTAGTTTGGATTCCAAGAAGCAGTTATAGGAATGATGTCAAAAAAACGCATGTCGCTGTAGGCTCATCTTAGACGGTCTCTCAGCTTTGGTGTGGAAGGTGCATTGAAGCTTCAGAATTCTTGAGACCCTCCGCTGAAATCCAGCCGTTTTGGACATATATTCAAAACTAAAAAAAAAAAAAAAATAAAATAAAACACAATCCATCATTCTCAAAATGCTTCGCCTGCAAGGAACACCGGCCAGTCGCTTTCGATTCTGGCCATGATCTTCCCATTCTGTTACATAATTTCTGAATTATATATATATATATAAAACGTCCTGTCCTATGGCGACAGAGAGAATTGAAATACAAGTTAGAACTCTTTGGGAATAACTACCGCCCAACACAGGTAATGGACCCCTTTTTTATTTAGTCCTTTGTTTTTAACCTCAGACGTTGTTCAGAATTTATGACAACTTCTCTGTTTTAATTGCCGACGATTTATTTCTAAAGAAGTGTAGGCTGAAAGGCGTCTAAAATTCCCCTCTTATATTTGTTTATTTCCTCTTTTAATTGAGATACTTTCTTAATAAAAAGATGATCCGTGTAAAAATAATTGTTAATTGGTGTGATAGTAAAAAGAATTAATTTATATATATATATATATATATATATATATATATATATATATATATAAGATAGTATTATACCATAGAAAATTTCTCCACAATTAAGGAGTGATGTATATATATATATATATATATATATATATGAAATGATTTGTTTTAACATTAAAATACATATATATATATATGTATTTTAATGTTCAAACAAATCATTTCATAAATATATATAAATATGTGTGTGTGTGTGTGTGTGTGTGTGTGTGTGTGTGTGTGTGTGTGATTAAATCAATTTGCAAAGAAAGAATATATTTTTATTGGATGCCAATAGTTGTGTAGACTGTCTATTTATTTTAAACAGAGTTTTATATCGTTTACTGCAGTCAGTTGAGTGCCATACGTGATACACGCTTGGGGGATCATGTCTCGAAAGAGACATGACTGACTGGCCAGAAGATTATACCGCAGTAGGTTGCCATTGCTTTCTGCGGTAGACTGGTTGCCGACCAAGGCTATAGAACCCAATCTTTTCTGTTATCTAACCCATAACTGGAAGGAAAAGAGAGATCAATACCTTTCCCTAGGCTTTTTGCGGGTAAGTGAATGCACTTTTTCTCTTACTATTTCGAAAATCATCAGATGGCACATTTTTCTTTATAAAGAAACTAACAGTTTAGCTCGGTTTCACTCGGGTAGTTTATGCAATAATAAGAATAGAAAACATATGATGAATTTACATAGCAAATACTTACACAACGTCCTCCCTCGTCACTTTTATAGATATAGGTAACAATATCTCTATTGGATGAGTAACATGCATATAGATACAGATAATATAAATTGGGATGATAGATTCTATATGGGCTAATAATATATATTATTCTACCCCTAATTTTGGCTTTTTGAAAAATTTCAAGATGTCGTTAGCGTTCTAAAATTTTAATCTACATCTGAGCGCAACTCCCGTCGATCTAGACCGCAAAATACAGACGCTAAGTCGAATTTATCAAACAAGCAAATACTTACACAACGTCCACCCCCGTCACATTCATAGATATAGATAATGGATTTTTATTTAATTTTAGCATAAATCGTTTACTGGCAAAAGACGTAAGCAAAGTACTCGAGATTGCACAGAGATCTGATATTCACCATGTGGCCTGAGGTCCAGACGTGAGCCTGACAAATTTTGAAAACGACTTGAAAAGTTGGTGTAAGAAAAATACATAGCCTTTGAATTTTTTTTAATTGGCGTAAAATTATGAAAAGGCAAACATACTTACTTTATTTTTAGAGCCAAATAATTTAAAAATTATATCACGCAACCCAGTAACATATCTAAACTTATTTATAAATGGAACTTTGTGTGTGTGTATGTGTCAGTGTGTGTGTGTGTCCGTTATCTATAGACTCCAAAACGGCTGAACTAATTTTCTTTAAAATTTACACAGTCGTAATATGAGCTACTGCGAGTGTTCTTAGCTAGGTTTTGTGTCGAGGTACCCCCGATGAATATCGAAAATCGAGAAGCGAAAAAATCGGGTTATAGAAGGAGTTTAATCAAATTTGATACAGCCATAGACGAAGACATAAAATACGATATTCAGAAGTTTCAAGATTGCAGTTCTTACAATAGTGCAGAAAATCGATAATATATATATATATATATATATATATATATATATATATATATATATATATATATATAAACAAGATGTTTGTGTATGTGTCTGCTTATCTGTCTAGATGTCCTTCATACAAATCTCCAATTTTTATCCGATTCTTATCAAACTTCACACAAATATTCTTTAGGCTGAGTCTGAGCTCCAGGACCATGAATTAGTTTTAAAACTTTCAATACACCCGAGCAACGCCGGGCTACACTGCTAGTATATATATATATATATATATATATATATATATATATATATATATAATTATTTAATTATTTAATTACTTATTTTTTGGTCATACTTAAATAAGAGCAGTACACGGTTGGATTAAAAAGTGTTTGATACATGTATATTGTATAACATTTAAATATTTTTTTTTGTAAATGAGTTATAGTGCATAGCCCAGGTGTTTACAATGTGGTGTCTTCAGACGAATTGCAATAACTGATTTTACCGTTTTTATTTTTAGGAGCGCTCACGCAACGGGGATTTTTATGAGCGTTCTTAACAAAAAAAAAGTCAGTTATACTAAAACAACTGAAAATACCAGATGGTAGAAACCTGGGTTGCGTAATATAAATCGTTTACAAATTATTTATATATATATATATATATATATATATATATATATGTATATTGTGTATTTAGGCAACACACTTTCTTTTATACAGGTTGCACTAAAAATGACAAACAAGTGTTGTCATTTATTTTTTTATTTATATAAAACAATTTTTTTTTCCGATATGCTTTGGTATTACTTGCCTGTCGTTACTATCCTACATTTCTCCCATGTTTAATGAAACTTACCTATCTATATATATAAATATATATATATATATATATATATATATATATATATACCTACCTATATATATATATATAGGTAGGTAAGTTTCGACGCAATAGCGACGCAAATACCATTTTCGATAGTTAATATATAATAAAAAGGCAAGTAATATTAATAATAATAACAATAACTCTTCACTTTATACAAAACGTTCACGGCTTCTCGCACTTTTTCATATATATATATATATATATATATATATATATATATATATATATATATATATATATTTAAGAAAAAAGTGCGAGAATATATATACATATATATTCCATAGAAATGTTACTTCCTTAAATTCTTAAACCCCAATTGATAAAAAATCCACTATACGTTTGCTTCTTTCTTCCTCACTCCATTACTTTCTCCTTTCCTTTTTTCTGTCTTTCTTTCTTTCTTTCTTTCTTTCTTTCTTTCTTTCTGTCTTTTAAAAATGACTATTAATAATAATGAATTACGCCCCTTTGATTTCATCTCCTTGCATTTTATTCTTTAACTTTAAAGTTCAAATTTTACAAATTATTTTTTAATATATTACTTTTAATTTATTGTCATTGTCTATGTAAATGTTACGCTTCTTATTAAAAAACAGTAACCTAACTTTATAAGAGTTAGCTCCCATGAACATCGAATGATATTAAATTCAAATTCATTAAATGGTCAATTTGTAATACGCACCTGATGATTGCCTAACGCATGAAACTCCGACTCGTGTCATCTACGTAAGACAAGATGCATATATATATATATATATATAAGAAAAATTAAAGCAGACACGTTATTTCATGGTAAATGGGAAGTTTGGCCTAATTCAGGCAAACCATCATCAGCTTCCGTCTTCATTGTACAAAGGATTTTGCACGAATATATATATAATAGCTCTGTTTATGCCACATTGAGCACTGTTTTACTAACACCTTAATAATAATATTATACATGCGTGTACCCTCATCTATTAATTCACATATCTATAATATATATGTGTTTGTGTGTGTTTTTGTGTGTGTATGCCTATTTATGTATTTATTTTTCCTCGTATTATTTATTTTTTCAATATCCGTCACAAATGCAAACAAATTCATGTGACCTCCACTAAACCTACGATTTCAATTCGGTCCCCCTAAAAATATATATATTTTCTATTTTCTTTTACTTTTTTTCAACTTTCACGATTTTAGTTCCTTATTCCATACAAAGATAGAAAGAGGCGTAAAACTGGGATGGGTATTTTCACCGGATCTATTTAACTTGTACAGTGAGAATATTTTGAGGACCCTAGATGTTATGCTAGGATTTGCGATCGGAGGTCACAATCCGAACAACATAGGATACGCAGACGACACAGTGCTGATTGCAGACACGGAAAAAAATCTGCATGACCTCCTACAGAAGATAACTGAAGAGAGTGATATAAAGGGATTACAAATAAACTGCAAGAAAACCGAATGCATGGTCATCAGCAAAAAGAGCAATTCAAAATGCCAAATACAGGTGGGGGGTGTTAAAATCAAGAAGGCACGAATATTTAAATACCTGGGAAGGGTTTTAAATGAAGACGGAAAGTGCGACACAGAGATCCAAAGACGAATTGGCATGGCGAAAGACGCATTCCAGAAGCTGAATAAAGTATTAAGACGCAGGAAACCTTCACTGGAAACAAAGAAGAGAATACTGGATTACTATTTGTTGTCATTTCTTCAATATGGCACTGAATGTTGGACAATATCAACAAAGATGAAGGAAAAACTTGAAGCAGATGAAATGTGGTTCTACAGAAGAATGCTGTGGATATCGTGGACCGAGCATATGAGCAATGTTGAGGTTTTGGAAAGAATGGAAACGAAAAAGAAATTAATATTGAGCAATAGAAAGAGACAAGTGAAGTACCTGGGACACGTGGTGTGGAAGGAGGGCTTGGAGAACCTGATACTAACCGGCCAGATGGAGGGAAAAGGAGACAGTGGAATGCTGCGGATAACAATGCTGCCTGAGCAGGTTGATGACAGAACGGGGGCTGCAAGATGTTACAGGAGAAAGCGTGCTAAGAGCCACCAGGGATAGGGAGACATGGAAGGATATAGTACATAGAAGAAGAAGAATTCCATTTTTAAGTTTCGGTATAAACCTGTCGAGCTTTCGGCCATGTTTGCTGAACTGGTCCCGTGTCAAATATAAACGAATTCCGCACAGTTTACTATAGATCAGAAGGCTGAGAAGATAATACTGTTTCGTTTATATGAAGAAATTAAAATTTATTCATTTAACAGCATAACATCAAATCGTATGTCTGAAATTATTAAAACTGTGAAAATGTTCTAAGAGAAATAGTTGTAAAGAGTTTAAAGAATTAAGAGTGCATACGTTTTAGCAATATATATATATATATATATATATATATATATATATATATATATTGCTAAAATATATATATATATATATATAATTTTAGCAATATATATGTATATATAATTTTAGCAATATATATATATATATAATTTTGCTGTGAAGTATATTTTTTCTTAAATTCCGCCGATAATATATCTTTTATTTTGAAATAAAGAAGTTGCCGATGATACGTGAAATTTCTCTTAGGGATTTCATGTAAAAATGGTCATACAACAGATTTGAACATCGAAATGTATTTTATTTTATAATTGGCTCTGTAATTTAAATATAAATTGCATTGAGCCCTCCACCTTGATCAGTTTTAATATTAATGTAATTAATATTAATTAGGATCGGGTCTTTGGGATTTACCTTCCTGCTTTTCCCTTTGGATTAAAATTTTATATTTAATATATATATATATATATATATATATATATATATATATATATATTATCGTTTCACCAAAAACAAGGCTGTACCGCCACTGATACACTGGGATTACCTAGTTACAGGGCATCAGAAAAACTTTAGCGTGTTATATGTAAGCGTATGTGCGTTGTGTTGCAGTGGATAACGCCTCGGAACGACAAATCGGGTAGCCGAGTTCGAATTCCAGTTGAATTCCTTGCATTCACTTACGCATAAATACCCTTGGGAAATGTATCAATCCGTCTATTCCTTTAAGTTATGGGTTAAATAGCACGACAGATTGAGTTCTTTAGCCTTGGCTGTCAACCAGTCTACCGCAGAAAGCAATGGTAACCTACTGCGTTTGAGTCAGTCATGTCTCTTTCTAGACATGATCGCCCAACCGTGTATCATGCATGGCATTTCATTGACTGACTGATATATAAGCGATGTATATGCACGCCAATCACTGAAGATAGATAGATAGATAAATAGATAGATAGATAGATAGATAGATAGATAGATAGATAGATTTAGACTACATGAAAATATGTAATATAAATTGGAAGATGTGAACAGACTTTATTAGATAGATAGATAGATAGATAGATAGATATTCATGTGTGTGTGTGTGTGCGTGTGTGTGTGTGTGTGTGTGTGTGTGTGTGCGTGCGTGCAGTTGTTTTATGCTCTTTCTTTTTTCTCTCATTCTGTCTTTTCCTTCATCTGTTTCGTTCCTTTTTTGTGGGCATTCTTGATTTCTTCAGGTGGTTGCTATGTGAAGCCTAGCAACTTTTATTTTTGAGCCATTGAAATTAGTGCCGCAGACAGAGAGAAAATTGGCGCATTGATTAAATAAACTTTCTAAATATATTCACGTTGGCAGGAACTTTTTTTTTCTTTTTCTTCCTTTGTGTTGGGATGGTGGATTATTTCATTTGCTTGCCGTGAAAATGCATTTCTTCAAAGCAGAAAGAGTTGTCTAAATATAAATCTACAAGCCGCAAATTTATATCATGACTGCAAAAATCGAACTCTCTCATTCTCATAGAATCTCTCTGTCTCTCTTCCTCTCTCCATATAATATTTACACTTATTACATGATTACATGCGGACTATCATCTTGTCATCTGTGTTGTTATGAGGACAATAGTCTGTATTAAAATAGAGTATAAACAATGATAATTCTTCATCGCAGAAATCCAGACAGAGACTCTCTCTCTCTCTCTCTCTCTATATATATATATATATATATATATATATATACATATATATATATATATATATATATATACTTCCACCGAACGCCCATAGCCCAGGGGCAGAGTCGCCGACTGACGCCATTTCGGTCGGGTTTCAATCCTGGGTAAAAAAGCAATCGGAGTCTAACCGTACTGATGAGCTGTGATACGGCGAAACAGATCTGAGAATATATATATATATAGTGTACCGAGGCAGCAAATAATTTTCTAGACATATACTGTTAAATATAAGAGACAATGAATGTCTGTTATGTTTAATCATGAGCCGTTCTAAACGAAGTATTTTGGCTTTAATTTCAGTAGAAAATAAAGACAAAAATTCTCCAACATTTGGATAATTTTTTATTAATTTGGTTCTAAGCTTTCAGCTCACATGAGCCATCTTCAGAGAGGTTATTAAGACGGTAATACAATAACATCCACCATCACCGACGATATGAACCGCATGATTTTCTTTAAAAAAAAAGTGTTGACCTAATAATTATATATATATATATATATATATATATATATATATGGATATGCGATATCTCATATTGAGTTGTAGTGTTAAGAAAATAGTGCTCGATGTAATATAAGAGAATTATTAATATACAGTGTTCCCTCTCCGTTTCGTGGTTCACCTTTAAGGGTCTCGCTGTGTTGCAGGCTTTTAAAATATATATCTATATATATATATATCTAGCTAGAAGAAAAAGTTCGAGGAATCATGAATGATTTGTTTATATTGTAGATTTATTGTTAATATTATTGATAATATAACTTGCTTTTTATATTATGCATTACGTGTCTATAATGATATTTGTGTCGCTACACGTGTTTTGAGTTCAAAGTTGACTCTCTCCAGGCGAATAAATCTGTAACTTCACATATCGAGATCAATTATAAATGCAAATAAACAGCAAAAATAAATTATTTGACACGTATATATATTTTTATATACAAATTATTAAAATAAGTAGTGAAAAAAGTATTTGGACAGTTCCGAAATTATGTTTAAAATTAAAGTTTTGAGTATATTTCATGCTTGAATGTGATAGAATTTTATGGAATAGTCTAGAACGTACATTACTTAAAGGAGTTAGCTATCTTGATAGTCAGTTCATCCCAAGACGTCGCACTAACATTACTGAAGAATGCCAAAGAGAGCTGTCGAAAGATCTTAAAGATCGAATTACTTCTTCACACAAAGAAAAATAATTATTTGCATTTATAATTGTTTTACAAATATATTATGAGCTTTAGAAAATGCTTTTCTTTCAATCTATCGCCCGGTTCACACTCCACCCACGTCTATTGAACAGGTATAGAGGCTCTTCCCTTGTTCCCTATTTAGGATGTGGTTTCCGGCTTTCTCTTTTCCAATCTTTCAAATCTTTTCACTCTTTTCTTATTATTTGTTTTTCAATTGGAGTAGATAGACTAAACTATCGCCCAGTTCACATTCCACCCATGTCTATTGAACAGGTGAAGAGGCTCATCCCTTGTTCCCTGTTTAGGATGTGGTTTCCGGCTTTCTCTTTTCCAATCTTTCAAATCTTTTCACTCTTTTCTTTTTATTTTTTTTCAATTGGAGTAGATAGACTAAACTATCGCCCAGTTCACATTCCACCCATGTCTATTGAACAGGTATAGAGGCTCATCCCTTGTTCCCTGTTTAGGATGTGGTTTCCGGCTTTCTCTTTTCCAATCTTTCAAATCTTTTCACTCTTTTCTTTTTATTTTTTTTTCAATTGGAGTAGATAGACTAAACTATCGCCCAGTTCACATTCCACCCATGTCTATTGAACAGGTATAGAGGCTCATCCCTTGTTCCCTGTTTAGGATGTGGTTTCCGGCTTTCTCTTTTCCAATCTTTCAAATTTTTTCACTCTTTTCTTTTTATTTTTTTTTCAATTGGACTAGATAGACTAAACTATCGCCCAGTTCATATTCCACCCATGTCTATTGAACAGGTGAAGAGGCTCATCCCTTGTTCCCTGTTTAGGATGTGGTTTCCGGCTTTCTCTTTTCCAATCTTTCAAATCTTTTCACTCTTTTCTTTTTATTTTTTTTTCAATTGGAGTAGATAGACTAAACTATCGCCCAGTTCACATTCCACCCATGTCTATTGAACAGGTATAGAGGCTCATCCCTTGTTCCCTGTTTAGGATGTGGTTTCCGGCTTTCTCTTTTCCAATCTTTCAAATTTTTTCACTCTTTTCTTTTTATTTTTTTTTCAATTGGACTAGATAGACTAAACTATCGCCCAGTTCATATTCCACCCATGTCTATTGAACAGGTGAAGAGGCTCATCCCTTGTTCCCTGTTTAGGATGTGGTTTCCGGCTTTCTCTTTTCCAATCTTTTCATTCTGATGTAGCCCCCCTCACATCAGTGGCGTTACCGCCTTGGTTGGGGTAGTATGATTAAAAAAATCTGATTCTAAATCCATTTTTGTACTGACCAAATACTTGCTTCACTTTACTGCACCGAAATCAATCAAGTAAAAGCAATTTTAATATCTGAGAAGTGTCTTAACTGAGGAAAATATGACACCGAAATGCGAAGGCGAATTAGAACAGCGAATAAATTCCTTGAAAAGATAAAAAAACATGTGATGTAATGAATATGTAATGAATATGCATACACCATGGTTCCCCTTCACAGTAATCTGATTGGCTAGTGTCAGCCATAAATACAGACGAAGCCGAGGGCGCAGAGAGATCTACCACGAGAGGTCTACGTGCATAGGTCTACCGCTAGAAGTCTACAGGTCTTCGTCTATAGTTCTACATCTAGAGGTCTACGTCTATTGACTACAAATTCTGGGAGAAAGCTCGTTATCTACGGGAGCAACAGTCTACACAAGTCCAGGAAGCTCAGTCACGATGACTTGTGGCAAAGGGTTCCATCACAGTGTTTTCAGGTACTTTTCAACAATACTGAGGACGCAGAGAGGTCTACCACTAGAGGTCTATGTCCACAGGTCTACCGCTAGAGGTCTACAGGTCTTCGTCTATAGCTCTACATCTAAAGGTCTACGTCTATTGACTACAAATTCTGGGTGAAACTCGTTATCTACGGGAGCAACAGTCTATTCAAGTCCAGGAAGCTCAGTCACGATGACTTGTGGCAAAGGGTTCCATCACAGTGTTTTCAGGTACTTTTCAACAATACTGAGATTTCAGGTACTTTTCCAGACCATGATGAGCTTCGAACCCAGGCCTCATGGTCACAAAGCGTACGTTTTAACTACTCTGTCGCGCGCTATAAGTTAACTACCATGGTAAAAACATTTTTTGTCTGGATAAGAAAAGATATCCACAAAAAAGCAGTTTGAAGGAAATAGTGGTCCGAATGGAACTTACATGCCACTAATGGAATACGAAGGAAATGAGAGAGGTTCGCTGCAATGTACGCGTGTGGATCTGTAGGTCCTAGCGATGAAGTTTAGAACGGGTAGACGTCAGGGTTGTAGTTCCGCTGAGCACTTATCGTGGAAATAGTTGTATAGAAGAGAGAGGCTTGCTACGTTTCGGCTGTGAAGATACGTCGAAAGTTGAAAAATACTCACTTCACAAGGTCGAGTTAGAGCTTTTGGGCTCTACGGAAACCGGAAATTAAAAAACTGGACAGCTCCTAAGTATGATCAAAATGACGAAGGCCTGCTTTGAGATGTTCAAACCTTTTTTTTTTTAAATACAGTATTCCAATACCAGCTGGTGAATTATTACCATATGAGCCATCAGATTATGTTGAGCAATTGGTCATGAAAAAACACTCAGACGTCCGATCCGTTAGATTTCGAAAATATTGAGTCTGAGTTTAAATTTAAGCTTAGCGGCATATCAATCTCTTTGGGTTATTTAATGCCAAAAAGGTAGGGCTTTAAGTTATTTTTTTAATATTTGGTTATAGTGAGAAGCTTAATTTAGTCAGATTCTAGTCAGATTCTAATGAAATTTTTTTTTGTATTCTAGAAAAATGAAAATTTTTGTATTCAAAAATATCTTGCTAAGATTTTTTTCTCCGAAAATGTGTTATGGTGATACTCGCATCCATTCTCTCAAACACTCTTTCCATCTACATCCTTACCCATCTATCACCCTCCTTCTGACATTTCCTATATCTAACCACTATTTCTAATCACCTTCCCCTATGTAACCCCCTAACCACTCTTTTTTACCACCGCAACAGTGGCAGTGGAATGCCTTATTTGGGATGAAATGATTGTAAAAAAATACTTTTTTCTTCAATAATATATTGTTAGTCATATTTTTCTTTCAAAAATGTATATTTTCCTATAAAAGTCTTTTTTATGTATATATTTCTATAAAAGTCTATCTTTATACTTTCATATTGTTTTGACCCCAGTTTAGGGGTTAAATATTTACCAATATCTGGGACCCTAAAATATAATAACACTCAGAGCAAGAGTAGATCTGAGAACAACAGCAATTAAGAGGTGGTTCTATGCTCCTTACAACCTGATATATGTCCTTTTATATTGGATAAAATACTGGACAATCTCCTCCATGATGAAGGAAAGGGCTGAATCAACAGAAACGGGTCTACAGAAGGATGCTGTGAATGCCATGGGCCGAACATGTGAACAATGACGAGGTTTTGGAAAGGAAGAAAACGAAAAGGAAACTTATACATGGCATCAGTAGGAGATTTTAGGATGAGGGATGTACTTTGTAGCGCAGTGCAGTGCTGAGTTCGAATTCCAGTTGAATTCGTTGCTTTCAGTTACGCGTAAATACTTTTGGGAAATATAATAATCCGTCTCTTATCCTTCCGGCTATGGATTAAATAACAGGAAAGATTGGGTTCTATAGCCTTGGTTTGCAAACAGCCTACCACAGAAAATAATGGCAACCTACCGCGGGAAAATCTTTAGGTAGTCATGTCTCTTTCGAAACATGATCGCCAATGCGACTATTACGTTGTGCGCTTCATAAGAGGATGCAAACGAAAAGGAAACCTATTTATTATCAGGAAGAGACGGCTAAGGTTTTTGGGACACGTATTCACTTACGCGCAAATACCTTTGGGAAAGGTATTAATCCGTCTCTTCCCTCCAGTTATGGGTTAAATAATAGGACAGATTGGGTTCTGTAGCCTTGGTCGGCAACCAGTCTACCGCAGAAAGCAATGGCAAACGACTGTGGGATAATCTTCTGCCCAGTCAGTTATGTCTCTTTAGAGACATGATCGCCCAAGCGTGTATCACGTATGGCACTTAACTGATTGAATGAAGAAAAAGGGATGGGAGATTCTAATACTCACGGGACGGATAGAGAAAAAGAGAGACAGAGGAAAGCAGCGCGAGACCTACGAGGAGGTTGATGGCGGTGCTGTGTTTAGGAGAGGTACCACCAGGAAAAATATTAAGAGCGGCAATGAATAGGGGCAAGTAAAAGTCCATGATTGCCTAAGTCCTGAAAGGACATGACCCATAAAGAAGAAGAAGAAGAAGAAGAAGAAGAAGAAGAAGAAGAAGAAGAAGAAGAGAATAAATCCATGTATGGACGCGTTAGATGTACAGCATAGACGGCGCTACGTACTTGAAATAAACGACACAAAATACACATTTTTTCAGCCATGGGAGCAATCCGAGTGACTTACCTTGTTATCGGGATTGTTTATATGGATGCAGTCGGAAGCATTTCAAGCGCTGCGTTCCAAGCGACATGTTCGAAGCGGTACTGAGAACGAAGCAGATGGAAGCGAGTTACGAATGCACTCTGATAAGAGGCCGGGAAGGAAACAGAACAGAAAGGAAAGGAAATTCTAACGAACCTGACCCCTAAACGATGCTCGTTTTTTCAAAAATTTGGTACATGGTGGATGTTTTTTTTTCTCTCTCAGAGAATCTTAAACGAATTCGTCAATTTCCAATCGATCTATCATTCTTTTTTTCTTTTCTTTCTACGTATTTAGATTTATATCATATACTAATTCTGTTCATATCTATCTATCTATCTATCTATCTATCTATCTATCTATCTATCTATCTATCTAATTCTGTTCATATCTATCTTTTGAATCTATTGATATCCATCTATTTGAATCTGTTCTTATCTATCTATCTATCTATCTATCTATCTATCTAACCATCTATCTATCTATCTCTGTCTCTTCATATCTGTCTCAGTGTTCATATCTATCGATCTTGTACTTTTCAAATCTATCTATCTATCTATCTATCTATCTATCTATCTATCTATCTATCTATCTATACGCTCTCACACTCTTATTAAGCACTGGAAGAATGGTAGACTTTAAAAAACAGTACTCTAGCATCTACGCATCGTTCATTCAGTAATGAAGTAGAACACTCTCACTACTGACGTATGAATACATGGTATATCACACGCCAAATATCTGCCTCCTTCTACCGAGCGCTTAGAGCTCAGAGGTAAGATCGCCAATTCGATCGAGTTTGAATCCTGGGTAAAAAGCAATCGGATGTCTAACCGTACTGATGAGCTGTTATACAGCGAAACAGATCTGTCTGCGGATGACTATATATATATATATATATATATATATATATATATATATATATATATATATATTAACGAAACTTGGTTATAAGCAACTGGCAATTTAAAATGAATTGTTTGAACATTATTATTTATCGATACTCGTATTTAAGTAGATATTCTGTTTTTAATGAAACAGTATTATATATTTGTTTCTACCGGCATGATTGTTTATGATAAATTTTTATTACGAAAATGTGTGCCATTCGGCAGGATAGGGGTCGCAAGTACGTCATGAAAGGAGTCGGCATATAGAAGAAGAAATTTCGCATAGGTTTATTACTTTTTCTCGGTTTCTATTCTTTTATTGGTTATCTCATCAACTGGTAGGCAATTCAATAGAGGGGATGTGTTTAGCATCCGAAGGTCCTAGTCATGATGGTTGGTACTGGTGGAACTAAGGAATCTCATTCGGAGAACTTTTCATGGAAGCAGCGATAAAGCAATGAAATTCTTGCGAACATCTTGTCTTTGAGACAGGATTTGAAGAGCAGGAAATGATTTGTTCCCTACAGGGACGTAGAGATATTTTTCAACTCTACCGGGACTGTAAAGTGAGCTCTGGACAGCTCTTGTCCAAATACGAAAACAGTAGCCATTTTCAGCCTGATCTTGCTCTTCTAAAGGTAAGAGACAGCAAGAGTAATGTACTTACTGGGTGTTTAAGGAAACTTACATCCCCTCTATTTTGTAACATTTTTCTTGTTAACCTCAAGTGGAATGACTATATCGAATCCATTGCTAAATCCGCTGCTATGAAAGTCGGTTCTTTGTGCAGGGCCCGGAGGTTTTATTCCGTCTGAATCTATCCTGCACATATATAAATCTACCATCCGCCCGTGCATTGAATACTGTTGCCATATCTGGTCGGGTGTCCCTGCTATTCTCCTTGGGCTTATAGCCAATGTACAGCGGAGGGTCTGTAATGTGATCGATACCGACCTAGCAGACCGCCTGCAGTCTCTCTCTCACCGGCGCGACATGGCCTCCCTGTGTCTCTTCTATAAATACTTTCACGGCTTCTACTCCGATGAACTTAGATCACTGGTGCCCCCTAGGTTCGAATTTCCATGAGATACTAGATTAGCAAATAGATCCCACCCTTTTACAGTGAAACCGATAAAATGCAACCGCAACTTCTACTCCAACAGTTTATTTTCTCGCAGTTCCGACTGTGGAATTCCCTTCCACAAGACTGCTTCCCCGACGGCTACAGTCTCCAGGAGTTTAAATGTAAGGTCAATAGACACCTACTAGCAAACTAACTCGCTTCCATTCTTTCAAACACTCTTCCCACCCACCCAACTATCTCTCACCCCCCTTCTGACATTTCCTATATCTAATCTCTCTTTCTATTTACCTTCCCCCATGTAGCCCCAAGCGCAATAGTGGGAGTGGAATGCCTTGCTTGAGGTGAAATGATTAAAAAAAAAAATTAAAAAAAAACACAGCTACAATTTTTTTTCATCGTGGCATTCTTCTAAATTTATATCCCTTGTTGGTCTTAATAAGTTTTGCCTTTTTGTTATTTTCCCAAACCCTGTTCTACCATTAATTCCACTTACTATAGTTCGTCTAGTTAGGATGTGTGTTGTGGTGCAGTGGATATCAGCTTGGAACGAGAAATCGGGGAACTGAGTTCGAATTCCAGTTGAATTCATTGCATTCACTTACGCGCAAATACCCTTGGGAAAGGTATTAATCCGTCTATTCCTTCCGGTTATGGGCTAAATAATAGGACAGATTGGGTTCTATAGCCTTGGCTGGCAACCAATCTACCGCAGAAAGCAATGGCAACCTACTGAGGGATAATCTTCTACCCAGTCAGACCTGTCTCTTTCGAGATATGATCGCCCAAGCGTGTTTCACGTATGGCACTTAACTGACTGACTATAAGAGTTGAAAACATGATTGAAGCTTCCACTGCACATAAAGTGGGGGATCGGTTTTATATTGTTATGAAGTAATAAACTGATCCCCCACTAATTACTACTTAATAATATAATACATCTCTTCCTCCTCTAGTTATGAGTCATATAATAGGACAGATTGGGTTCTATAGCCTTGGCTGGCAACCAGTCTACCGCAGAAAGCAATGGCAACCTACTGAGAGATAATCTTCTACACAGTCAGTCCTGTCTCTTTCGAGATATGATCGCCCAAGCGTGTTTCACGTATGGCACTTAACTGACAGACTGTAAATGCCCGCCCTTTTCCTAAAAATATTACTTCATAACAATAGAAAACCGATCCCCCACTAATTACTACATAATAATATAATAGATTTTTTTCCCTTTACCTATGAGTCACATAATAGGACAGAGTGGGTTCTGTAGCCTTGGTCGGCAACTCGTCTACCGCAGAAAGCAATGGCAACCTACTGAGGGATAATCTTCTGCCAGTCAGTCATGTCTCTTTCGAGACATGATCGCCCAAACGTGTATCACATATGGCACTTAACTGACTGACTGAATATAATAGTTGGAATAATGATTGAGGCTTACATTGGTCATAAAGTGGGGGATCAGTTACTTCATAACAATAGAAAATCGATCCCCCACTAATTACTACATAATAATATAATAGATTTTTTTTCCCTTTACCTATGAGTCACATAATAGGACAGAGTGGGTTCTGTAGCCTTGGTCGGCAACCAGTCTACCGCAGAAAGCAATGGCAACCTACTGCGAAATAATCTTCTGCCAGTCAGTCCTGTCTCTTTCGAGACATGATCGTCCAAGCGTGTTTCACGTATGGCACTTACCTGACTTTTTGTTATTTTTCCCAAACTCTCTTCTACCATCCATTTCACTTACTCTAGTTCGTCAAGCTGCTTTCGTCTGTCTCTCTTTCCCTCAATACCAGATTTTCCAAGCCCTTCTTCATGATTACCTGTCCGAGAAATTTCACTTTCCTCCTCCCGATGTATAACTTTCCTCCTTTTGTCTTAATTTTCTACTAAACCTCGTCGTTGCTCCCATATTCTGTACATGGTATCCTCATCATCTTTCTGTAGAACCACATTTTTGCTTTTTAAAGTCTCTTCTTTCACTTTGAGGAGATTTTCCTGTATTCACTGCCATGCATGCAGGGACGTAGCTGATGCTAAAGAAACACCGGGCACTGAGAAAATTGCCCGGATTTATTATTTGACAATGTGATGACGTCATCAGTGTCATCCGTTTCTAAAAACTATGATTTTTGCAGATTTTTTCGGCTATTCCAATGGAAATTAGGCACAGAACGTGAACATAAGCAGGAAATCTGAGTATAACCCGTCTTTTCGGACTTTCTGAGTATAACCAGTCTTTTCTCCTCAAATTAATAAATAAACAGATTTTTACTGCGTTCATTCGGATGTTTTCTTCGTTTTTCTTTCTTTCTTTCGTTCTTTCTTTCTTTCTTTCTTCGTGAATTGTTTAGTTTGATTTCTGACGAAGACATTTTTCCTTGCCCGGATTTTCATTATGATTGCACGGATCGGCCCGGACCCGTGCCCGGTGTGCCCGGTAGTCAGATACAGCCATGCATACATATGAACAGCTATCACGTAGCAGTTCAATAATCTTTTCTTTGCTTCTAACGACATTTTTCCGTCTCTTAATACTTAGCTTAGCTTTTGGAAAGCGTCTTTGGCAATGACAATACACCTTCATATCTTTGCTAGAACACTTCCCAAACATTTAATTTGTTTCTTTTCAGTTATCCCCGATATGTAAATTGCATTTCGGTCTCATTTGCTATTAACCATGCAGTCTGTCTTCTTGTAGTTTATAATTAACACGCAGTTATTCAGTCTCAATAAGTCTGTAGTCTCTAGTCGACCAATTTGCGACGTCTAGTCATTCTCATGTGCGTTGTGGTGCAATGAATATCGGCTCGGAATGGGAAATCGGAGTCCCGAGTTCGAATTACACATGAATTCAGTGGATTCACATTCGTGCAAATAGCCTTTGGAAACGTATTAAGCCATCTCTTATCCCTACAGCTATGGGTTGAAAAGCAGAACAAATCAGGTTCTATAGCCTTGGTTGCTAACCAGTCTACCACAGAAAGAAATGGCAAACTAGCTGTGTTGAGGTGCAGTGGATATTAGCTTTGAACGAGAAATCGAGTAGCCGAGTTCGAATTCCAGTTAGGTTCCTTGCATTCAATTACGTGCATATACCCTTGAGTAAGATATTAATCTGTCTCTTCCCTCTAGTTATGGGTGAAATAACAGGACAAATTGGGTTCTATAGCCTTGGTCGGCAACCAGTCTGCCGCAGAAAGCAATGGCAACGTACTGCGGGATAGTCTTCTGTTAAGTCAGTCATTTCTCTTTCGAGACATGTTGATCCAAAGCATATGTCACGTATGTCACCTAACTGTATCATATGCATGTCGTATATTGTTCAGTAGAGTCATTCTATATGCCTATAGCTTAGATAGTAGGAACGCCAACTGACATGAAATCGATCGAGTTTCGATTCCGGCTAGAAGCAAGTGGATATGTAGCCACACTGATGTGCTGTGATACAGTTAAACCGGCTTAAATGTGGATGACTAATATGCATATATAATATTATAGTTATTGATATTTTGGGATGTACGATATAGTCGGAAAGACAAATCGGGGAGCCGAGTTCAAATTCCAGATGAATTACTTCTACTCACTTGCGCACAAATACTCTTGGGAAAGGTATTTATCCGTCTCTTTCCTCCAGTTATGGGTTAAATAATAGGACAGATTCGGTTCTATAGCCTTGGCTGGCAACCTGTCTACCGCTGAAAGCAGTGAGAACCTACTGCCGGATAATCTTTTATTCGGTCAGTCATGACTCTATTTAGACATGATTACCCAAGCGTGTATTACATATATCACTTAACTGACTGACTGCAGTAAAAACTTGTGCCTAGTCAGTCATGTCTCCAAAGAGATATCATCGCACAAGCAAATTTGGTTTTATAGCCTTGGCTGGCATCTAGTCTACCGCTGAATGCAGTGACAACATACTCCGAGTCATGTATCCAAGGAGACAACATTGCTCAAGCGTATATCACGGATAGATTTTCTTAACTCATTGAATATCTAAACTTATTTATAAATAGAACTTTGTCTGTGTGTGTGTGTGTGTGTGTGTGTGTGTGTGTGTGTGTGTGTGTGTGTGTGTGTGTGTGTGTCCGTTACCTATAGACTCCGAAACGGCTGAACTGATTTTCTTAAAAATTTACACAATTGTACTATAAGCGTCTGCGAGTGTTCTTAGCTAGGTTTTGTGTCGAGGTGCCCCCGATAAATATCGAAAATCGATAATCGAAAAATCGAAAGTTATAGAAGAAGTGGTCCGGTTTTAATCAAATTTGATACACTCATAGACAAAGACATAAGAAACGATATTCAGAAGTTTCAAGGTTGCAGTTCTTACAATAGTGTAGAAAATTGATTATATATATATATATATATATATATATATATATATATATATATATATATATATAAGGCAAGATGTTTGTGTGTGTGTCTGTTTATCTGTCTGTATGTCCTTTATAAAATCCACAATTTTTATCCGATTCTCACTAAACTTCACAAATATTCTTTAGGTTGAGTCTGCGCTTCAGGGCCATGGATTAGTTTTAAAGCTTTAATTACACCCGAGCAACTGCTAGTCCGTATATAATCTTATTTGTTTTTCGTTTTTACTTTTTTTACTCCATCGTTATCATCTTAAAGGGAGTAAATCGTTGTTGAAAATAAAATCACCCCTACACCCGACCGCAAGGTATTTCACTTCCACCCAGTTAGTCTTTTTACTGATTTATTATATAAACATTAAATTCACGAGGAAAATTCTTTTGTATGTCGGCAGAAATTATTCTTCAGAAAGACTTCAAAGTGAGAGAATGAATCCTTCCTAGATTTTCAGATGTAATCGATTTCGAGAATCTAATGCTTATCAGGAGTCAATTTATGTGGACGTGTTGACAAGAAAAAAAAAACAAGTTTTTCAATGATATATTGCAGTCATTTTTATTAGGTTCGCTTATTTGCTTTCTTACTTGTCTCAGACAAAAGTGAGCCTGCGAAAATATGAATATATATATATTGACGTAAATTAATAAATATACATATCAGGAGGGTGTACATATATATACTGTTATTATTCAGGTGTTAATAAAACAGTGCCCGATATATGAACAGGGCTGTATCGTAGGATAATGTGTGTACTTATTAATATATATATATATAATCGTATCACACCGAGCAAGGCGGTAACGCCACTGATGTGCAGGGAGCTACATAAGAGTAAAAAGATTAGGTAGAAGAGAGTGAAGAGAAAGACGAACCAGTTAGAAAGGAGCAAGAGAATGATGGGAATACAGGTGTGATGACAGTTGCAAAGGTGGGGAGAAAGGAAAGGATATACAAGGTGCTGAAGAAAGAACAAGAGTCAAGTGGTTACGAGATGAGTATTGACATATATATATATATATATATATATATATATATATATATATATATAACAAGCCAGCCATTAAACAAGAGGAATGAGATCATTTTTATTACAGTTTAAATAAGATTATAGTTCACCCCATTCGAAATCACCTGAAACTTGCTACAATTTTGTGTTGAATATTTTTTAAAAAGATTAATGTGCCTATGTGTATATATGTTCGTTTACATGTGTGTGTATATATATGTTTTTATATGTGACTGTGTATTTGTGTAAGGGTTGGTATGTACACATACACTACCGGCCATAATTATTAGGCAACTCCAGTTTTTAAAAAACATTGATGTATTTCAAACTATTTTTAGTATTTATTGCCAAGTGGATAATTCTAAATGAAGATAGAATGGTTCTTTTGTTAATACTGTGCAATAACATGTGCATCAAATGAACTGTTCTGGTGTCAAGTCTTTTTGCTCTCTTCCTCATGCTAGTCTATTCTTCTTATTGACTGATGAAAGTAAAGGCTTCCTGGCAACTTTGTATAATTTTACAATGTAATAATAACAAAAGAACCATTCTATTGTCATTTAGAATTATCCACTTGGCAATAAATACTAAAGTCGTATGAAATACACATTTAAAAAAAAAACTGGCGTGGTCTAATAATTATGGCCGGTAGTGTATATATAGATGCTTATATACTTAAATGTACATTATATACATATATACATAAGTACTTCATTTACTCTTGTAATAATAATGTTGTGAAATTTATTAGATAAAATTTTGTTAAATATTATTATATTTTTACTATTATATTTTTCATCTTCATTTTAATTGCTTTATTTACACTTATAATATTATCTTAAATTTTTATGAGATGAATCAATGTCTGTCATTATTAATTTATGACTAGAACTTCTTTCATTTTCATTTTGCTACCTTTATTTACACTTGTAGTAATATTATCTTGAAATTTTATTACAAGAAACACTGTCAGTCATTTTTCATTTATAACTATATTAGCAGTATAGCCCGGCCTTGCTCGGTAATGAAAGCTTTAAAACTAATTCATGGTCCTGGAGTTCAGATACAGCCTAAAGAATATTTGTGTGAAGTTTTGTGAGAATCTGATAAAAATTGTGGATTTGTATAAAGGACATACAGACAGATAAACAGACACACGCACAAACGTCTTGCCTTATATATACATATATATATATACATATTGTGTGTGTGTATTTTGGCAGCATTTTTTCATTAATACAGGTTTCATTGAATAATATAGACAAGGTATGTCTATTTATTTTGTGTAAGATCCGTTCGTATGATCTGATTAGCTTGATAGTGTTGTCATGGAAAGACGACAAGAAATCGCAATAATTGTTGATTTTTTTATCAGGTCTGAGCTTTCGGCTTACATAATATATATATATATATATATATATATATATATATATATTATCGATTTTTTGCATTATTGTAAGAACTGCAACCTTGAAACTTCTGAATATCGTTTCTTATGTTTTTGTCTATGAGTGTATCAAATTTGATTAAAATCGGACCACTCCGTCTATAAACTGATTTTTTCGATGATCGATTTTCGATATTTATCAGGGTTAACTCGACACAAAACCTAGCTAAAAACACTCACAGACGCTTATTTGTACGACTGTGTAAATTTTCAAGAAATTCGGTTCAGCCGTTTCGGAGTCTATACATTATATACATAAGTACTTCATTTACTCTTGTAATAATAATGTGGATTTTTTTAGATAAAGTTTTGTTAAATATTATTAATTTTTGACTATTATTTTATTCATCTTCATTTTAATTGCTTTATTTACACTTGTAGTATTATCTTGAATTTTTATTAGATGAAACATCGTCAGACATTATTTATTTATGACTAGAATTTCTTTCATTTTCATTTTACTAGCTTTATTTACACTTGTAGTAATATTACCTTGACATTTTATTAGATGAAGCACTGTCAGCCATTTTTCATTTATGACTATATTTCTTTCATCTTCATTCTACTTGCTTTATTTGTTCAGTTGAATTAACCTACTGTAGTCGTAGTATTCATTGAAATGCTATCTGGAAATAATTATTAGACTCTGAGCTAATCAGCGCCCCTTACAGAAGCAAATGGTAAGTATTGAGGTATTAGAAAAATGGGAAAATGAGGGAGATTTTGCTTTTTCTACTACCTTTCAATGGTCCTGACCATTTTATCTTTCTGTCAAGAGCTTGCGGAATAGATTTGCTAGGTTATCTGAGCTGGGTGTTGGGTTATTTATTTCAGATTTTACGCTTTTGTAATTTATAGCTAGCTGACATTTTAATGATGGCGAACCAAAAAGAGTATTTCATGAGTAGCTTCGTGGGAAGGAAAGTGATTTTTTTTTATACAGAATGATGAGGGAGAAAAAGGACAAAGCAAAGAAATCAAAATTGGCTATCAGAAGCAGGAAGAAATATGGAAGGTGAAAGAGAGAGAGAGGAGGGTGAATAGAGAGAGAGAATGGTGAATAGAGAGAGAGGATGGTGAATAGAGAGACGGAGACAGAGGGAGGGGTGAAATTTAAAAAGAAAGTCGGAGTGAATGAAATCAAGAGAGAGTGATGAATGTGTGAAAGTGTAAGGGAGTGAGACGTAAGAAAAAAGATAAAGAAAAAATGAAAAACATTGGAAAAAGATGGAAAAAAATGAAACTAAATTAGAAAAAGAAAACATCAGAGAATCAAAGAAAAGAAAATACAAGTAAATATGAAACAAAACTAAAAAGAAAAGAAAAGAAAGAAAGAAAGAAAATAAGGAAAATGAAAAAGAAAGAAAGCAAAATGAAAAATGAAGACAAAGAAAGAAACTAACAAGGGAATAAATAAAAAGAAAGATATCAAGAAAATAATATTAAAGAAAAAAAGGAGAAGAAAAAGACAGAAAAGAGGAAGAAAAAGAAAGGAAGGTACACCAAGAAAAAAATTGAAAAAATCAAAATGAAAGAAAAAATGGATGCAAAGAGAGACAGAAAACAATAAGAAAGAAAGAAAGAAAGAAAGAAAGATGACAAAAACAAAAGAATATAAAAGAAATAATGAAAAAAGTTAACGACCTGAAGAAAAGAAAGAAAGAAAGAAGGAAATAAAAACTAAAGCAGAAAAGAAGACAAAAACTAAGAAAGTGAAGACAAAAACAAAAGAAAGAAAGAAAAAGGAAAGAAAGAAAAACTAAAGTAGAAAAATTAGTTTTTGCTAACTAAGAAAGTGAAAACAAAAACAAAAGAAAGAAAGAAAGAAAAAGAAAGAAAGAAAGAACTAAAGAAGAATAAGAAGACAAAAACAAAGAAAAAAGAAAGAAAGAAAGAAAGAAAGAAAGATGACAAAAACAAAAGAATATAAAAGAAATAATGAAAAAAATTAACGACCTGAAGAAAAGAAAGAAAGAAAGAAGGAAAGAAAAACTAAAGCAGAAAAAGAAGACAAAAACTAAGAAAGTGAAGACAAAAACAAAAGAAAGAAAGAAAAAGGAAAGAAAGAAAAACTAAAGTAGAAAAATTAGTTTTTGCCAACTAAGAAAGTGAAAACAAAAACAAAAGAAAGAAAGAAAGAAAAAGAAAGAAAGAAAGAACTAAAGGAGAATAAGAAGACAAAAACAAAGAAAAAAGAAAGAAAGAAAGAAAGAAAGAAGACAAAAACAAAAGAATATAAAAGAAATAATGAAAAAAAATTAACGACCTGAAGAAAAGAAAGAAAGAAATATACAGAGAAATGAAAGTGAAAACTGAAATTATATAAAGTAATAAACAAAATAACAGGAAGACAAAAAAAAATAACTACAGGAGAAAAAGAAAACAAAAACTAAGAGGAAAGAAAGAAAGATAGAAAGAAAGAAAGAAAGAAAGAACTACAGAAGAATAAGAATACAGAAGAATAAGAATACAGAAGAATAAGAAGACAAAAACTAAGAAAAAAGAAAGAAAGAGAGAAAGAACGAAAGAAGAAAAAGAAGACAAAAAATAACAAAAAAGAAAGAAAGAAAGAAGGAAAGAAAAACTAAAGCAGAAAAAGAAGACAAAAACTAAGAAAGTGAAGACAAAAACAAAAGAAAGAAAGAAAAAGGAAATAAAGAAAAACTAAAGTAGAAAAATTAGTTTTTGCCAACTAAGAAAGTGAAAACAAAAATAAAAGAAGGAAAGAAAGAAAAAGAAAGAAAGAAAGAACTAAAGAAGAATAAGAAGACAAAAACAAAGAAAAAAGAAAGAAAGAGAGAAAGAACGAAAGAATAAAAAGATGACAAAAAATAACAAAAATGAAAGAAAGAAAGAAGGAAAGAAAAACTAATCCAGAAAAAGAAGACAAAAACTAAGAAAGTGAAGACAAAAACAAAAGAAAGAAAGAAAAAAGAAAGAAAGAAAGAAATACTAAATTAGGAAAATTAGTTTTTGCCAACTAAGAAAGTGAAAACAAAAACAAAAGAAGGAAAGAAAGAAAAAGAAAGAAAGAAAGAACTAAAGAAGAATAAGAAGACAAAAACAAAGAAAAAAGAAAGAAAGAGAGAAAGAACGAAAGAATAAAAAGATGACAAAAAATAACAAAAAAGAAAGAAAGAAAGAAGGAAAGAAAAACTAATGCAGAAAAAGAAGACAAAAACTAAGAAAGTGAAGACAAAAACAAAAGAAAGAAAGAAAAAAGAAAGAAAGAAAGAAAGAAATACTAAATTAGGAAAATTAGTTTTTGCCAACTAAGAAAGTGAAAACAAAAACAAAAGAAAGAAAAAGAAAGAAAGAAAAAGAAAGAAGAAAAATACGACAAAAACTAAGAAAAAAGAAAGAAAAACTAAAGAAAAGAAGACAAAAACTAAGAAAGAAAGAAAGAAAGTCTAAAGGAGAAAAAGAAGACAAAAACTAAGAAAGTGACGACAAAACAAAAGGGAAAAGCAAGAAGGGAATATAAGCAGATAAGAAGGAAAATTAAAACTAAAAGAAAAAAAGTCAATCAAAGAAAGTGAAAAAGAAACAAAAGATAAAAAGAAAGATATATCAGCAGTAAAAAGATAGATAGCAGAAATATTATAAAATGAAGAAAGTTAGGTAGAATGAAAGAAAGCCCGTCAGCAGCTAAAAGGATAGAAATTGAAAGAAAAATGACAAAAAAGTAAAGAGAAAAAGAAATATCTAAATGAAATGACAACGGAAAAAGAAACAAAGCGAAAGAAAGAAAGTAAACGAAAATTAAATAAAAAATTAAGTCTAAGTAAGTAAACCCAGAAACAAAACAAATAAAAAAAAGGTAAAATGAAATAAGGAAAGAAAGAAAGAAAAAACAAAGAAAAAAATAAACACGAAAAGAAGAAAAATGTTAAAATAAAAAATAATGAAAGAAGGACAAACAGAAAAATAAAACGAAATAAAAGAGAAATAAAGAAAGAAAGCAAAATTAAAAGAAAGAAAACAAAATTAAAAGAAAGGAAACAAAAAAGAAAGAAAGGAAACAAAAAAGGAAGAAAGAAATTGAAGAAAAGAAAACAAAAAATAAAAAAGGAATTAAAAAAGAAAGAAGGGAACCAATAAAATAAAGCAAGAAAACAAAAAGTAAAAAAAACAAAAAATATCGAAAGGAAATAAAAGAAAAATATACACAAAAATGGAAAGAAAAAAGAATGAAAGAAAACAAAATTAAAAAAGGAAAAAGAAAGAAATGAAACAAATAAGAAAAGAAGAAATCAAAAATAAAGAAACGAAACAAAAAATAAAGAATAATAATAAAAATAAAGGGAACCAAAAAGAAAGAAACACAAAATATGAAAGGAAGCAAAAAAGAATAAAAACAAAAAGAAACAAAACCAAAGGACAAAAGTAACCAAAAAATAAAGAAAGAAAACAAAAAATAAAGGAGAAAATAAACAAGAAAGGAAGGAAACAACAAAATAAAGAAAGGAATCAAAAAAGAAAGAAAGTAAACAATTAAATGAAACAAGAAAAAAAAAGAAAGAATGCAAAAAAAAAAGAAACGAAAAACAGAAAAAATAATGAATGAAAACAAAAAATAATGAAAGTAAATAAACATAAAGAAAGGAAAAAAATGAAAGAAACAAAACAAAATCATAAAAAGGAGACAAAAAAGAAAGAAAGGAAACAATATAAAAAATCACCAAATTAAGAAAGAAAATAAAAAATAAAGACATAAAAAAAGTAAACAAAAAAAGAAAGTAAACAAAAAAAAAGCCATGGAATACAACAGTAGAAAAAAAAAAAGAAAATAAAGAGAAAAGTAAAAGATATTTTTATACAATTAAATAAATTATTGGCTGTAGTTATCAATCATTTCGACAAGTCTCCGTATTTTTAACGTTTTTCGTTCTCCGTATTGAAAGAGATGGATTGTTCGACCAACATAGTATTATTTGTACTTTGTTATGATTTTATTAAGGGTTTGAATTGGTATTCTTACCTTTATCGGTGTAATCACTGTGATCAAGCCGGCCATTTCTCCGCTATTCTGAGAACCCTACATGTTATGCCAGGATTAGTCATCGGATGCCACAATTTAAACAACAGAAGGTACGCAGATGATACAGTGTTGATAGTAGACACGGAAATGAACTACATGACCTCCTACAGAAGGTAGAGAGTGGCAAGAAAGGAAGACAAATAAACTGAAAGGAAACCGAATGCATGGACATCAGCAAAAAGAGCAACCAAATACAGGTGGGGGATACTGAAATCAAGCAGGTAAAAAGAAAGAAAGAAAGAAAGAAAGAAAGAAAGAAAGAAAGAAAGAAAGAATGAAAGTATGAAAGACAAGAATTCGGAAGAAATAATAAATAAAAAATACCAAACGAAAGAAAGAAAGAAAGAAAGAAAGAAAGAAAGAAAGAAAGAATTCGGGAGAAATAATAAATAAAATAAAGAAAGAAAGAAAGAAAGAAAGAAAGTGTAAAAGACAAGAATTCAGGAAAAATAATAAATAAAAAAGAGAAAAGAAAGAAAGAAAGAAAGAAAGAAAGTGTAAAAGACAAGAATTCGGGACAAGAAAGAAAGAAAGAAGTGCAAAGAGCAAGAATTCGGCAAAATTAAGAAAGAAACAAAGAAGAGAAGATACAAAAAAGAGAGAAAATTAAATCGTAAAGAAATCATAACTAACGGACAAAAAAGAAAGAAACGAAGAATGAAAAAGAAAGAAAAGGAGATATAAAAAAGAAATAAAGCAGAAATAATATGTAAATATGTCGGCCAAAAGAAAAGAAAAAACGAAAAACGAAAGAAGCAAAAAAGATAAGGAAAATACATGATCAAAAAAAAAAGGGAAGAAAAAGATTTAAAATTTTTTAAAAATCAATGAATGAAAGACTATATAATGAAAGGAATATCTATCCTATCATTATCGGTGGGTCTAGATCTATCTATCTATCTATCTATCTATCTATCTATCTATCTATCTCACTTTCTTCATACCTTTCTACATATCTATCTTCTTCTTCTATAGGTCCTGTCCTTTCAGGACGTAGGCGATCATGGCCTTCCACGTTTCACTATTCCTGAGAGCATGCCTTCTGTTACACCATGCAACCTTCGTTCCGTCATCCACCTGATTAGGTCCTTCAAATATGTTTTCCGTTGATTTCCCTGTCTCTTTTCCCCATCTATCTGGCCTATTAGTATCAGATACTCCAAGCCCTCCTTCCTCATTGCCTGTCCCAGGAACTTCAGCTGTCTCTTCCTGATGCTCACTATTAATTTTATTTTTATTTCCATCATTTCTAAGACCTCATCATTGCTCACATACTCGATCCATGATATTCGCAGCATCCTTCTGTGGAACCACATTTCAGTTGCTTCAAGTTTTTCCTTCTTCTTCGATGATATTGGCACGCATTCACTGTCATATTGAAGGATATTCGATCCATGATATTCGCAGCATCCTTCTGTGGAACCACATTTCAGTTGCTTCAAGTTTTTCCTTCTTCTTCGATGATATTGGCACGCATTCACTGTCATATTGAAGGACAGACAGCACGTAGCAATCAAGTACTTTCTTCCTTGTTTCTAGCAAAATTGTCCTGTTTCTTAAAACCTTACTCAACTTCTGGAATGCTTCCTTCGCCATGCCAATGCACCTTCGGATCTCTGTGTCGCACTTTCCGTCTTCTGTTAGAACACTTCCCAGGTATTTAAATTTTCGTACCTGCTTGATTCTAGTATCCCCGACCTGTATTTGGCATATTAGGCTGCCCTTTTTACTGCTGATCATGCATTCGGTTTTCTTGCAGTTTATTTGTAGTCTTTTCTTGTCACTCTCTTCAGCTACTTTCTGTAGAAGGTCTTGTAGTTTCCTTTCTGTGTCTGCTATCAGCACTGTATCATCTGCGTACTTTAGGTTGTTTAAATTTTGGCCTCCGATGACAAATCCAGGCATAACTTCTAGGGTCCTCAAAATGTTCTCGCTGTACAAGTTGAACAGATCCGGTGAAAAGACACATCCTTGTCTTAGGCCTTTTCTATCTTTGTATATATGCTGAATTCATTACCTGTCCGTATGGAAGCGGTTTGCCGCCAGTAGAGATTCTTGATTACTCTCAGGTCTTTTCCAAATATATCAATGCTGCCGAGCATCTCCATCAAGTCTTCGTGGCGTATTTTGTCAAACGTCTTCGCATAATCAATGAAGCACAGGTATAAGTCCTTCTTCATTTGTATTGCCCTTTCAGAGAGCATCCTAATAAATATGGCATTCCTTGTTTCCGTATCTTTAACGAAACCAGACTGTTCCTGCCCTATCTCTGGCCTGATTCTGCTTCTCGCTCTATTCATCAGGATTCAGACGATCAGTTTTGTTATATGGCTCATTAAACTGATGGTTCTGTGGAATTCGCATTCGTTTGCTCCTGCCTTCTTAGGTAGAGCTATGAAGATCTATCTATCTATCTATCTCACTTACTTCATATCTTTCTACGTATCTATCTACAAAACCCATAATCGGTGTGTCTAGATCTATCTATCTTTGTGTAGCAATCGTATCTATCTATCTATCTATCTATCTATCTATCTATCTATCTCACTTTATTCATATCTTTCTACGTATCTACCTAATTCAAACGCTTCATCCTATCGACCTGTCTATAAGTGGATGTCCACCACACCAATGAGCTGTGATACAGCGAAACATGCTTGTAGATGGATAACGAATATATATATATATATATATCCAGCAAGACTTATTAAATTATTCTGACTACTGAAGGCTTATTAAATTTTTCTGTCAATTCAATATTTTATTATCTCTAAAAATCTCCACATCGGTGTTGAACATCCGTATTCAAAGTACGAATTAATTTCAGTTTTTCTGTTATATTGAAGTACTTTTGAGTATCAAGTACTAAGCAATTGAATTCAGTCAATGAACTCAGTCATTGTTAAGAACCTGGGAAGATTTAAGCAATATTAATTTGTCTAAATTCTGTCTTTTTCAGATTGCTGCCATTCAAATTAGAATCAATTCAAAATAAGGCCATATTTAAAGGCGAAACAGACAGAAAAAGTATTCATTGATTATCTATAAGTGCTTTTTAATATGTTAGATAGATAGATAGATAGATAGATAGATAGATAGATATTGAAGTAAATGAGATAGATAGATAGATAGATAGATAGATAGATAGATATGAAGATAGAAATAGATAGATAGATAGATAGATAGATAGATAGATAGATAGATAGATAGAAGTAAATTGATAGATAGATAGATAGATAGATAGATAGATAGATAGATAGATAGATAGATAGAAGTAAATTGAGATAGATAGATAGATAGATAGATAGATAGAAGTAAATTGAGATAGATAGATAGATAGATAGATAGATAGATAGATAGAAGTAAATTGAGATAGATAGATAGATAGATAGATAGATAGATAGATAGATAGATAGAAGTAAATTGAGATAGATAGATAGATAGATAGATAAATAGAATAAAGAAGTAAATTAGATAGATAGATAGATAGATAGATAGATAGATAGATAGATCATTTTTGAACTGAAAAACTGTTTAAAGAAAAAACAAATGCATTTATGCGATAAAATTTTTTTTTTTAATCACATCACCCCAAGCAAGGCGGTAAAGCCACTGGTGTGCAGGGGGCTACGTAAGAGTGAATAGTTTGGAAAAGAGAAAGCCGGAAACCACGTCCTAAGCAGGGAACAAGCGATGAGCCTCTACACCTGTTCAACAGACGTGGGTGATAGTTCAATTATAAATGCTATCTAAGTAAATTGGCATAATATGTAAATTTAAAGGGGACATTGACATCAACAACGAGCGGTGACAGTCTGTTTCATGCTATATATATATATATATATATGTGTGTGTGTGTGTGTGTGTGTACGCGCACATACACACACACACACACATTAAAATAAAAAATAACTATACAGCCTTAAATAAAATAATAGCAATTTTTACCTATCATACATTCACACAGACTCCATCATACGTACGTTGACATCGCTACACTATTCGAATCAGTCAGTCAGTTAAGTGCCATACGTTACACGCTTGGGCGATCATGTCTCGAAAGAGACATGACTGACTGGGCAGAAGATTATCCCGCAGTAGGTTGCCATTGCTTTCTGCGGTAGACTGGTTGCCGACCAAGGCTATAGAACCCAATCTGTCCTGCTATTTAACCCATAACTGGAAGGAAGAGACGGATTAATACCTTCCCCAAGCGTATTTGCGCGCAAGTGAATACAATGGATTCAACTGGAATTCGAACTCGGCTCCGCGGTTTCTCGTTCCACAACGCACAATACAACAACCGAATACGTACGTCTGTGCGCAACGGCAAACATATACTTATATATGCCGAACAAATATGATTGTGTGAGCTCCGGAGGGCGAATGCGCGCAATGTGTGTGACTTTGCGCACGTCAATGGATGTACAAATGTATATATATATATATATGCGTCTGTCATGACGACAAATTTTTCTCGCACTTCCACAAAAATACTCAAATATACGCAGCCCTACATATAGCCAATTTTAAAAAAAAATTAATCAGTTTGTCTGACGATCGCAAGAGCGTGAAACCCAGGGTCACAAACTCACATCAATCTATATGAATATCTCAGCTCTATCACTGATATTGAGCGTTTCAAATAAGTACCGCGCATATATAATATATAAATAATATAATATATATAACAATTTGCATATATATATTGATATTTATAATTATATACACACACTTTTCACATACACACATACATGTATATATATATATAAATACATATATGTAGATACGTACATATATATATATGCAACACTGACATCCGTAGGGGGCTTTGCAATGGCCAAAGAAGTTTTTCAAAAGCTAAGCAGAGTATTTTCTTTGGAAACAAAGAAAATACTACTTGACTGTTATCTGATATTTGTTCTCCTGTGTGGTAGCATATACTGGACGATCTCTTCCAAGATGCTGCTAGAATAGAATTAACGGAAATTGTAGATCTACAGAAGGATGCTGAGAATACCGTAGATCGAACATGTGAGAAACGACTAAGTTTTAAATAAAATATAAACGAAAAGGTTGTTTAACACCAGGAAGAATAAGTTAAAGTTACTGGGACTTATAAAGAGGGCTTAGAGAATTTAATACTCACAAGGCGGATAAATAGAGGTAAAGAAACAGGAGAAAACTGCGAGTGACATACTTGATAGACTTAAAGAAATCGTGGACAGAGTAGGGTTTGGGAGATATAACAAAAAAATGAATTAATATTTGTCTATATTTTTTAGATGTGGTAGTATTTACAGTATTTACATTATTCGGACAATTGTCCTTAGCATTGTTGTCATTTGTAAGACATTTCGGCCGTTGTACACTCCGGCCTTCGTCAGGTACTAGAAATTTCAAATCAAAACCTTTATTACAATCCCTGGGGTATATATACACTACCGGCCATAATTCTTAACCCACCCCAGTTTTTAAAAAAATTATGTATTTCATACTATTTTAATACTTATTGCAAAGTGGGCAATTCTAAATGAAATGAATACTAAAAATAGTATGAAATACAACATTTCTTTGAAAAAACTGTGGTGTCCTAATAATTATGGCCGGTAAGGTAATTTTAATCGTTATCTTTTGTCTTTTTAATTTATGTTCTGCTTAATATTATTTTCTTTCGCACTCATTAACTTACTGCGCGTTAGAGACTTCTTTGCCTTTCTTGTGGTGTAAAGAATATATATATATATATATATATATATATATATATATACATATATATATATATATATGTATATATATATGTATGTGTGTGTGTGTGTTTATTTAAAAAAGACCAACAAAAATGATTTGATAGGACGAATTTTCTAAACGAAAAATAATTAAACACCATATTTCTGCCGTAATTCTTCAAAAACATGTAAAATTTTGATATATTATAGAAAATGAAAACAGCAAAACTTGTTTCTAATAATAATAACCCTATCAAATTTAAACTAGCGATGACTAATATAGTGTATGAATTTCAATGCCTTGTACAAGATTGTGTTTTTTGCTATAAATTAATTACCTATATGGGCCATACTACCACTTCCCTTACATGCCTCCTATCTAGTAATAATAGTGCAAAAACTTTTACAAGAACTCTTAAGAAAAATTTGGTTGAAAATAGAAAAATACTATTTAAATCCCAATATCAATGGTACCTTATTGCAAGAGAGACACTATATATTAAACAATTTTTACCTATCTTACATTATTTAACAGTAGAAATGGAGTTTTGATAGCTAAAAGAAATAGACAAACGCTCATACGATACCCAGTCGCGCGCATCACGTGACAGTTTTAAAGAACTTTCTTTTAAAAAACACTAAAAACAGAAAAAATCACATTACATTCAATGGGAGAAAATAACAACAGCGGAAAAATCACAACCTTAAAAATGGCCTGTGAAGAGGCTGAAAGCGCTTGGAAAGCTGAAAATTATCGAACATTTTTACATTCCTTATCTCCAAAAAAGGAAACATGTAAGAATACTGGAAAAATTCAATCAAAAATTAATAAAATCTTCCTTGTTCTGTAGTTGTTAGCGAAACATCTTTAAATGTTAGATAGCTGCCCAAATATACATTTGAATTTTTATTTGTTTAACATTATTCTTTTTTAATGAATACTCGTATTTGAGTGGAAAGTCTGTTTTTATTTTTTCATGTGTAAAATCAAACATTACATCATAATTTCCACTGGCCTTAACCGTTCGTTTGGAAAGTACATATCTTCCACTTGCATAATCCCAACTCCCTTGGGTGCCACGTTTAGATCGGATGTGTCTTATCACGAGTCTACGAAAAATTTTATGGGAGATAATATTCAATTTGCCTTTATTTTTTAATAATAATGTTAAACAAATAACTTAACAATTTAAGTATGTTGGCTAATGCCCGTTTCGTAAATTTCCGTATAATTCAGTTATATATATATATATATATATATATATATATATATTCTTCATTTGTAAATGAGTTATTAGGCGAACTAGGTTTCTACCATGTGGTGTCTTCAGACTATTTGCAATAGATGATTTTGCCTATTTTTTTAAGAACGCTCACGTAATCTGAATTTTTTTTTTTTGAATGCCCATGTAACGGGGAATTTTTGAACGCGCAGTTTTTAAAATTAGAAGAAATTATAACATTTTCATCCATGGTTGTATGAATCTAATGAGTATTTTATGGTATTGTTACACTTAGTCATACTTTCTGTTCTTTCATTCAATTATTCATTTTTGTTTGGGAATAACATAATCGTTCACTTTTCTTCCTACCACATGCTACATATTTTTCAACACACACACACACACACACACACACACACACATATATATATATATATATATATATATATATATTGATTGATTGATTGATTGATTGATTATTAAAAAATAAAAAATAAATAAAAAAAAGTTAAAATCATTTATTGAAAATCGCCTGAAGACACCACATGGTAGAAACCTAGTTCGCGTAATAACTCGTTTAGAAATGAAGAATATTCAATAGTTCTACAATATAACTGTATTGAACACTTTTTAATACTACTGTGCGCTGGTCTAATTTATTTTGACCAAAAACTAAGTAATTAAACAATCAATCAATCAATCAATCAATCAATATATATATATATATATATATATGTGTGTGTGTGTGTGTGTGTGTGTGTGTTGAATTATGAATATTTAGCACCTAGATCGTTGTTTTTTTTAGTATTTTTATTGATAAAATGGTATGTTGACAAGCAGTGATACGTATCAGAACAGTCACCACGAAACTTTATAAAAGAGGCGCTCTGCTGTTCCTCTCAGTGTTCTCGATAGGCTCCAAAGGATAATCTGTAATGTAATTGGTCCCGACCTGGCAGCTCGACTCCAGTCACTTTCTCACCGACGAGACCTGTCTTTTCTACAAATATTTTCATGGCTTCTGCTCCGAGAATATTAGGTCGCTAGTGCACCCTCCACAAGAATTTACTCGGGCAACCAAAATGGCATCAAGGTCCCACTCTTTTACAGTTAGATCAACCAAACGCAGGCAACAATTCTAGTCCATCAGTTTCTTTTCTCGCTCTTCCCGCCTCTGGAACTTCCTTCTATATACTTGCTTTCCTGACGGCTATAACCTCCAAGAATTTAAATGCAAAGTCAATTCCCATCTCTTCTCCACTTAACTTCAGCATTTTCCACATCACCCCGTGTATCTTGTTCTTTCCATTTCTCTTTACCATCGTAACTCACTTCACTTCATCATTCTCTTGCCCTTTCTCTTTCACACCCCTGTAGCTGGTTCGTCTTTGTTTTCTCTCTCCCACTGTCTAAAACTTTAACTCACTTCTGTAGCCCCTGCAGCTCAGTGGCGGTACCGCCTTGCTTGGTGTGAAATTAAAAAAAAAAGAAATTATTTAGCTTTTCTAGAATTTGACTAGTATATCGGAATTCTTAATTCTTGGACTAAAATATTGGACGAGATTCTTGGATATTTTAGAATGCTCGAATTCTTAGTTCTTGGACAAGAATCTTCCTAGTTTCTGTACTGGTTCGTAACTTTTAAGTTGATTTTTTAAAAAAAATTTTTATAAGCGTCTCCCCAACGCAGGATAGTTTTAACTTTTAATAATTTGAGAAATCTAAAAATGTGATAAATTTTTTAAAAAGCTAAATATTAATTTTTTCTTAAATATTTAACTTTTATTTAACTTTTGCACAATTGGAGTAGAATGAAAAATAAAATGAAAAAAAATTAAGACTAATTTATTTTTCTCGTCTTTGATTTGAAGATGACATCTTGTGTTCTCTGCTTCATCAGTTACTTTTTTGTTTTTTCCTCTTCATCCAAATGTCAAACTGATGTCTGTGTAGAATTTTCCTCTTCATAACGGACAAGGAAGGTTATTTTGGGCAGATGCACTTGTGCACTTAGTAAAGAACTTTTTTTCTCTGCTTCTGCGTTTGCCATCTTCAATCAAAAGACAGGAATCAGCGAGTGAAAAGAAAATATTCTTCAAAATTCGCGAAATATAAATTAATAAAAAAAATAGTTTCTCTTCTGAAACTTTGAAATCCTGTCTTTCAGAAAAAAAAGTTTGAGCATTTTTTTAAATTTAAAAAGATTAAAACACTGTTTTGCTAAATTTTCGCCTTATGTAAGGCCCAAGAGCCACTTAATGTAAAGCTCGCTAAACTTTTATGTAACATCAGTCAGTTAAGTGCCATACATGATATATTCTTTGGTGATCATGTCTTCAAAGAGACATGACTGACTGGGTCGAAGATTTTCTCGCGGTAAGTTGTCATTACTTTCTGCGGTAGACTGGTTAACAACCAAGGCTATAGAATCCAAACTGTCTTGCTATTAGATAAACAGTTGGAGAGAAAATACATAGGTAATCTTATGAATTCACGTGCAGTTCAAACTCGTGTCTCAGATTTCTTTTCTCGAGCAGATACTACTGTACCACAACGCACATCCTTAATTCGGTCTTCCTATTTGGCAGTGAATGTTGAACGAAGCTGGTCTTCTTTAACCTCCACTGAGAAGCTTTCCTACCTTCCATCAATATAGATCATGCTTGTCATCCAGAAAGCAATATACTGCGCCTCGCCAACGTCACTCTGTCAGCTGATGGAAGTCAGGTGAATACATCGAAGGTCTAGCTACATATACTGCTAAGAAATTTGAGTCACTGTTCCGGGCCAGAAAGTTTTTTACGTCAAAGTTCATCTTGCATATTTATAAATGTACCATTAATCCGAGCATTGAATACTTGCCGGGTGCTCCTGTTATTCATCTCGGGATCCTGGACATAATCCAAAAGAGTATTTGCAATGTAATCGGTTCCAATTTGGCTGTTCGCCTGCAGTCACTTTCACACCGACGGAAAACGCCATACAAAAATCCTAAGGTATATTAGGTTAGCAAGAGATGGCTTTCAAAAGCTAAGTAAAATATTAAAAAAAAACAGGAAAAGCATTTTAGAGATAAATAAAAAAGAATTTTAGAGATAAATTCAGCCCCAAACGGGGCAATAATTCCTCTGAGAAGCAAACGTCACCTGGAAGTGAAAGAGAATGAGAAGACTTTAGAAGAAGCAGGAAGCCTATCCTAAACAGGGAAAAAACCCTACTCATGTTTGAAGGATCTGGGAAGAGTGAGAAACAGAAGTTAGGTAAATCTGTCTGCTATTTAACATTTTTTTATAATCATATCGTCCCAAGCAAGGCATTTTACTGCCACTGGTTTGCAGGGGGTTACATAGAAGTAAAACTATGAGTGTCAGGTTATAGAGGGTGTCAGGAAGTGGGTAAGAGAAGTATGAGAATAATGATCAGAGTGGAGTGGACGGAGAAAGAAGCATGAGAGAGAGGATGCAAGTCAATGAGATAGAAAATGTCTATTGACCTTACATTTAAATTTTTGGAGATTGTAACAGTCGGGGAAGCAGGTAAACGGAAGGGAATTCCACAGGCGGGAAGTGTGAGAAAAGAAGCTGATGGAGTAGAATTTGTGTTTACATTTTATTGGTTTCACAGTAAAAGGGTGAGACTTAGTTGCTAATCTTGTGGCTCGAGTAAATTCATACATAGGGGGCACCAGAGATTTAGATTCAGAAGCCGTGAAAGTATTTGTAAAAGAGACACAGGGAAACCACATTACGCCGGTGAGAAAGTAACTGTATCTAAGCTTCCAAGTCCGGCTCAATCACATTACAGATTGTCCATTGTATTTTGTCAAGGACACCTAGGTCGCTGCCAGGAGCACGCGACCAGATATGGCAGCAATATTAGTCCTCCTATATGGCAGTGAATGATGGACAATCTCCTCACAGATGAAGAAGGGACTTGAGGCAACAGAAACAAAGAAAAGAGTGCTGAACGGTTATATAATATCAGTCCTCCTATATGGCAGTGAATGCTGGACAATCTCCCCACAGATGAAGAAGAGACTTGAGGAACAGAAATAAAGAGTGCTAAACGGTTATATAATATCAGTCCTCCTATATGGCAGTGAATACTGGACAGTCTCCTCAAAGATGAAGAAGAGACTTGAGACAACAGAGTCAAGGAACATCGTACTGAACTGTTATATAGTATCAGTCCTCTTTTATGGCAAGTGAATACTGGACAATCTCCCCACAGATGGAGCTAATGTAAATGGTTCTCAGAAAATTTCAATCTATCCTCGACGCCACAACAGAATTCACTAAATTAAAAAATAAATACCACATCATCAATAAAAGCGTACGTAAACAAACTGATCACAGAGAAAAACTATGAGATCGACCGCTTAACAATTAAGAGGATTGGCGTGGATATAACCAGGATATCTGTACGATAATATCAAAATGCCCGTTGTAATAGATATCGGCCCGAAACGAGAAATCGAAGGGCTGCGTTCGAATTCTAGTTGATTTCATTTTATTCACTTATGCACAAACACCTTGATAATCCATCGAGTCTCCCTCCAGTTCTGGGTTGAATAACAGGACAAATTAAGTGTTATTGCCTTGGTTTGCAACCATTTTACTACAGAAATTAATGCCAACCAACTACGGAAAATCTTCTGCCTAGTCAGTCATATCTCTATAGAGGCAGGATCACCCAAGCGTGTATCACGTATTTCAATTAACTGACCGAATATAAAAACCTCATAAACCAGTTTGTCCTCTCCGACCTATCATATCTCAAATGCTTACACCAGTAAAGTCAGCCATCTTCCTCCAGTTATGGGTTGAATGGTAGGACAAATTGAATTTTATAGCCGTGCTTTGCAATCATTTTTCTACAGAAAATAATGCCAACCAACTACAGGAAAATCTTCTACCTCGTCAGTCATATCTCTAGAGAGACAGGATTACCCAAGCGTGTATCACGTATTTTGAATTAACTGACCGAATGTTAAACCCCATAAACCAATTTGTCCACTCCGACCTATCGTATCTCAAATACTTACACCAGTACATCAGCCATCAAAAATCCTCAATAAAATAATTTATCCAAACGCACACAATAACTGCAGGATGGTATCAACAAATTAGTTCCTCTATATCATAAATCCTATAGGTTGTACACTAGCTTTGCTCAATGTTGTTTTACCAACGTTTCTCTTAACGAAACAATCAAGATAATTAGCGACTTCATCTATAAATACCCGTCAATCCCTCCTCCACTACTTAGAATTGAGTACAGGTGTAGAGTAGTTACGGTAACTACTCTTCACCTGTACTCAATTCTATGAAATTAATTGCAACACCTACATCAAATCTAATGGTTTCAACATGGGAAACTATTAGGTCTTGTTTTCTTTAACTTTTACATGTCTCATATTGAAAACATAATAGAGGTGAGCAAGTAACTTGCAAGGTTAGAGGGAGATAACTCATGACTAATTGAAGAGACTCCAGACAATTCCTATATACCCCAGTGATTGTAATAAACGGTTTAGTTAGAAATTTCTAGCACCTAAAGAAGGTGGGACCGTAAAAAGGCCGAAACGTCGTACAAATGGCAACAAAGTGGAGGAAAATAGTCCAAATAATGTAAATACTGTAAATATCATCTCATCTCATAAACATAGACAAATATTAAAATATTTTAAAAAACTGAACCTGAAGAAGGCTGGAGCGCACAATGGCCAAAACGTCGTAGAAATGTAACACCCCAACGGACGGTCCGAACAATTTCTCCGGCGGCCGTTCTCCACGCTGTGATGTTTGCCGGGGTTTGTTGAAAATGTCGGAGCCTCAAGCTGGGGGTACAAGATTGAACTATAAGGAACGAACTTCCACAACTTAGATGAGTTGAACGGATGCTTTATTTCGTGTAGAGTTAGTTTTTCGGTTGGGGCAGGCGAATGTGACACACAGCTCTAACTATAATGGAGATCAACAAATCCGAACTGACCGAAACAAGACGAACGGAGATTCTACTCACTCAACTGTCTGACTCACTTAATTGACTCTCTCACTCTACTCTACTCTACTCTACTCTTTATTTAAAATTAATCCGGAAATCCGGAAATCCGGAAATGCTTTAGACCTCCGGTGATAAACATTGGCGACTGTAAGTCCGAAATTTCAGTTATCTTTTTTTTTTATCTTACTAAAGCTTCCGCCGGAAAATTCTTAATGTGTGGTTAAGACATAGTAAAAGACAGCCTTTGACCTGGTCATTCGAAACCCCCCCACCCCGAACTTTCCTTAACTTTATCTCTTTATCACATTAAATCACTGAGTCAAATATTTACCGGAAGAGTGGTAGGATTTAAAACAGTAATCGGATACTCTTGTCTCTTCCACAATTTTCCTCATAAAAGAAAAAGCGTTTATTTATTTATTTTTTCCTCTTCTTTTTCACTTTTGCTAAATATGTTTTAAAACTATTTTCTATTCTTAACCATTTTCTATTTTAATCTATTATAATAAAATACATATATGCCTAGTTATCGTGTCACATGGCAATAAAGGTAAGGACAATAGTCCGAATAATATAAATACTGTAAATTCCATCTCATCTCAGACAAACACTAAAATATTTAAAAAAAATAACAAATCTACAGAAGAAACGTTGACGATATTTTTATTTTGATAGAAAATAAAGACGTCATTATAAATTTAAAAACAATATTTTAATAACAAAATCGCATTGCTTGATATAAAATATCTATAAGCAGCTAGCAATCCTTGTTGTCACTAATCAAAATAAAACCCACCGAATCTAAAATAACGATAACCATTATAATGCATGAATTTCGCTGTCAAATACAAGACAGTGTCTCTTATCACAAACCAGTGACCTATATGGAAAATACAACTACTTCCTTCAATAAACTCGTCATTTGTCAGATCTAAATGTTATGAAAAGCATATATCAAAGCGTTTGAATCCTTCCTCAACGCTGGGGTGGTTCAACATCTCACAGCCCCCATACTCTTCTCTGACAAACAGTATGTTTACCGCTTCACCAGGTCTACTGCTGATATCCTCACGACCATCACTTAGTATATACACCAGGTTCTCGACAAGAACTGCGAAGCCCGAACTGTTGCACTAGATATCTCCAAAGCGTTTAATAGAGTCTGGCATGCTGGCCTTCTATGCAAGCTGCGGGGCTATGGTAGACGCTCATGCGAATTTTAGCCGCGATCAACACGCGAAAACTAAAAATGAATCCTCCTCCTCGAAACAAAAAAAAACACA
>JBBBDQ010001855.1:660000-787500 GCA_037127315.1 Ascarosepion bandense
TTATGGTCAATTTCTCAGCCCTTCCATCATAGTTTTTCTTCTGTTTTCGGTGAATAAAGCTGTTTTGAATTATATGAATAAACAAAATACGCCTTACAGTGCCATAGACGTGTTTAACAATATGCATGTTTGGGAAAACAGTCATTTTCATATGATCTGCATGTGTAACTATACAAGCAGATCACGTTCATGAGAGGTCACTTTTTAGATTAAGATAAATGAAAAAGTTAAGTATCAGTTTCCTTTTTGATTCTATCCTTTCCAAATACTCATCGTTGATCTCATTTTCTATCCATGCTATCCTCAGTATCCTTCTGTAGAACTACATTTCAGTTGTTTCAAGTCTTTCCTTTATCTTTGATGAGATTGTCCAGCATTCGCTGTCATATTGAAGGATATACATCGCATAACAATTCAGTACTTTCTTTGTTTCCAACGTAATTTCCCTGTCTCTCAAGACTCTAGTCGGTATCTGGAATGGGTCCTTGCCCATCCCAATATGCCTTCTGATCTTAATATTACACTTTCTGTCCTCTCTTAGAACACTTCTAAGGTATTTAAATTCCTGTACCTGGTTGATTTAAGTGTCCCTACCTGCCGTTGGTATTTTGAGCTCCTCTTTTTACTGATGACTATGCAATCAGTTTTCTTATCATTTATATGTAGTCCTTTCTTTCTGCAGTATTTAGTTGCCTTCCCACTAAGACAAAATGTGGCACAAGGCCTTTTTAATGTAGTTTATCCGGGCCATATAGCCCGGCCAAAAAACTCACACCTGTCGAGACTCTACCCTTCTGCGGGGCATCGACTTGTTTTAATACTCTCCGCCCGAAGGGTGAAAGTACTGGGAGCAACTGATGATTTTCTAAGCGGAGCTTATATGTGGCATAAGACGATAGAGATATCCAGTGGGAAACGAATCCACTACTCATTAGTAACGATTCTAGCGAGATAAGCTTGCTAACCATTACACCATGCCAAGGTACCTTCCTTCCATTCGACTTTCTTTAACTACTTCCTGCAGAAGGACTTGTAGTTTCCTTTCCGTGTCAGATATCAGCACGGTATCATTTGCATGTCTTATATTGATCAGCAGGGTCATTCCATACGCCTATGGCTGAGGGAGTAGGCACACCGATTGACACTAAATCGATCGAGTTTCAATCCCAGCTAGAGGCAAGTGGATGTATCTAACCACACTGTGATACAGAGAAATAGGCTTGTATATGGATTACTGATATATATATATATATATATATATATATATATATATATATATATATATATATATATAGTCAACCGCAGACAGATCTGTTTCGCTGTATCACAGCTCATCAGTACGGTCAGACAGCCGAATTTTTATGGGCGCTCGGTAGAAGGGGGCAGACATTTTAGCGTGTATATTATATATATATATTGAATAAAATATGTGAGAGGTCGTGAACGTCTTGTTTCATGTGTATTTTTATTGTTGTTGTTATTATACATGTTATAATACATTAAATGTCCATAATGATATTTGTGACGTTACACGTGTTTCGAGTTCAATGTTGACTCTCTTCAGGCGAATAAACTCGTGGCTTTACGTTTCGAGTTCCTTCTGTTTTTGTTTTTTGGGATTTTTTTTGTTTGTTTTTTTTTCCTGGTGTGTGTGTGTGTTTAAGTTTTTCATGTTGTTTTGTTGAGCGAATGCTTTTTTTTATAAATCTTTATTCCTGAATTATTAGGGAATCCGAGTGACACTAAATCGATCGAGTTTCGATCCTGGTTATAAGCACGTGAATGTCTATCCACACTGGTGTGCTGCGATACAGCTAAACAGTCTTGTATGTGGATGACTAATATGTATAAATCATATCATAGATATTTTTGGATGTGCGATGTGGTGCAGTGGATATCAACTCGGAACGATAAACCTGGGAGCCGAGTTCGAATTCCAGATGAATTCCTTGCATTCACTTGCGCACAAATACGCTTGGGAAAGGTATTTATGCTTCTCTTCCCACCAGTTATGAGTTAAATAATAGGACAGATTGGGTTCTATAGACTTGGCTGACAACCAGTCTACTGCAGAAAGCAATGCCAACGAAGTGTAGGATGATCACAAGTCCAAGGCAGTCATGTCTCTTTCGAGATATGATCGCCCAAAGCGCGTGTCACGTATGGCACTTAATATAGTATAATATAATAGTTGGAAACATAATCAAAGTTTCTACTGGGCATAAAGTGGGAGATCGTTTTTCTATTGTTATGAAGTAGTAAACTGATCCCTCACTAATTACTACTTCTTAATATAATAATATAATCCACCACTTCTTCCTGCAGCAATGGGTTGAATAGCAGGACAGATTAGGTTCTAAACATTTGCTTGGCAACCAGTCTACCGCAGAAAAGTAATGGCAACCTACTGCGGGATAATCTTCTGCCCCGTTAGTCATATCTCGAAAGAGACATGATCACCCGAAGCGTGTATCACGTATGGCACTTAGCTGACTGAATATAATATTTAGAAGGCTAATCAATGTTTCTATTGGGCATAAAGTGGGGGATCTGTTTTCCATTGTCATGAAGTAGTAAACTGATCCCTCACTAATTACTACTTATTAATATAATATGATACGAATGGCCCTAGAGGGTTAATGCTTATACTGGGCATAAAGTGGGTGATCGGTTTTCTATTGTCATGAAGTAATAAACTGATCCCCCACTAATTACTACTTATTAATATAATATGATACGAATGGCCCTAGAGGGTTAAGGCTTATACTGGACATAAAGTGGGTGATCGGTTTTCTATTGTCATGAAGTAATAAACTGATCCCCCACTAATTACTACTTATTAATATAATATGATACGAATGGCCCTAGAGGGTTAAGGCTTATACTGGACATAAAGTGGGTAATCGGTTTTCTATTGTCATGAAGTAATAAACTGATCCCCCACTAATTACTACTTATTAATATAATATGATACGAATGGCCCTAGAGGGTTAAGGCTTATACTGGACATAAAGTGGGTGATCGGTTTTCTATTGTCATGAAGTAATAAACTGATCCCCCACTAATTACTACTTATTAATATAATATGATACGAATGGCCCTAGAGGGTCAAGGCTTATACTGGGCATAAAGTGGGTGATCGGTTTTCTATTGTCATGAAGTAATAAACTGATCCCCCACTAATTACTACTTATTAATATAATATGATACGAATGGCCCTAGAGGGTTAAGGCTTATACTGGACATAAAGTGGGTGATCGGTTTTCTATTGTCATGAAGTAATAAACTGATCCCCCACTAATTACTACTTATTAATATAATATGATACGAATGGCCCTAGAGGGTCAAGGCTTATACTGGACATAAAGTGGGTGATCGGTTTTCTATTGTCATGAAGTAATAAACTGATCCCCCACTAATTACTACTTATTAATATAATATGATACGAATGGCCCTAGAGGGTTAAGTTTTATACTGGACATAAAGTGGGTGATCGGTTTTCTATTGTCATGAAGTAATAAACTGATCCCCCACTAATTACTACTTATTAATATAATATGATACGAATGGCCCTAGAGGGTCAAGGCTTATACTGGGCATAAAGTGGGTGATCGGTTTTCTATTGTCATGAAGTAATAAACTGATCCCCCACTAATTACTACTTATTAATATAATATGATACGAATGGCCCTAGAGGGTTAAGGCTTATACTGGGCATAAAGTGGGTGATCGGTTTTCTATTGTCATGAAGTAATAAACTGATCCCCCACTAATTACTACTTATTAATATAATATGATACGAATGGCCCTAGAGGGTTAAGGCTTATACTGGGCATAAAGTGGGTAATCGGTTTTCTATTGTCATGAAGTAATAAACTGATCCCCCACTAATTACTACTTATTAATATAATATGATACGAATGGCCCTAGAGGGTTAAGGCTTATACTGGGCATAAAGTGGGTGATCGGTTTTCTATTGTCATGAAGTAATAAACTGATTCCCCACTAATTACTACTTATTAATATAATATGATACGAATCGCCCTAGAGGGTTAAGGCTTATACTGGGCATAAAGTGGGTGATCGGTTTTCTATTGTCATGAAGTAATAATCTGATCCCCCACTAATTACAACTTATTAATATAATATGATACGAATGGCCCTAGAGGGTTAAGGCTTATACTGGGCATAAAGTGGGTGATCGGTTTTCTATTGTCATGAAGTAATAAACTGATCCCCCACTAATTACTACTTATTAATATAATATGATACGAATGGCCCTAGAGTGTTAAGGCTTATACTGGGCATAAAGTGGGTGATCGGTTTTCTATTGTCATGAAGTAATAAACTGATCCCCCCTAATTACTACTTATTATTATAATATGATACAATTGGCCCTAGAGGGTTAAGGCTTATACTGGGCATAAAGTGGGTGATCGGTTTTCTATTGTCATGAAGTAATAATCTGATCCCCCACTAATTACTACTTATTAATATAATATGATACGAATGGCCCTAGAGGGTTAAGGCTTATACTGGGCATAAAGTGGGTGATCGGTTTTCTATTGTCATGAAGTAATAAACTGATCCCCCCTAATTACTACTTATTATTATAATATGATACAATTGGCCCTAGAGGGTTAAGGCTTATACTGGGCATAAAGTGGGTGATCGGTTTTCTATTGTCATGAAGTAATAATCTGATCCCCCACTAATTACAACTTATTAATATAATATGATACGAATGGCCCTAGAGGGTTAAGGCTTATACTGGGCATAAAGTGGGTGATCGGTTTTCTATTGTCATGAAGTAATAAACTGATCCCCCACTAATTACTACTTATTAATATAATATGATACGAATGGCCCTAGAGTGTTAAGGCTTATACTGGGCATAAAGTGGGTGATCGGTTTTCTATTGTCATGAAGTAATAAACTGATCCCCCCTAATTACTACTTATTATTATAATATGATACAATTGGCCCTAGAGGGTTAAGGCTTATACTGGGCATAAAGTGGGTGATCGGTTTTCTATTGTCATGAAGTAATAATCTGATCCCCCACTAATTACTACTTATTAATATAATATGATACGAATGGCCCTAGAGGGTTAAGGCTTATACAGGGCATAAAGTGTGTGATCGGTTTTCTATTGTCATGAAGTAATAAACTGATCCCCCCTAATTACTACTTATTATTATAATATGATACAATTGGCCCTAGAGGGTTAAGGCTTATACTGGGCATAAAGTGGGTGATCGGTTTTCTATTGTCATGAAGTAATAATCTGATCCCCCACTAATTACTACTTATTAATATAATATGATACGAATGGCCCTAGAGGGTTAAGGCTTATACTGGGCATAAAGTGGGTGATCGGTTTTCTATTGTCATGAAGTAATAAACTGATCCCCCCTAATTACTACTTATTATTATAATATGATACAATTGGCCCTAGAGGGTTAAGGCTTATACTGGGCATAAAGTGGGTGATCGGTTTTCTATTGTCATGAAGTAATAAACTGATCCCCCACTAATTACTACTTATTAATATAATATGATACGAATGGCCCTAGAGGGTTAAGGCTTATACTGGGCATAAAGAGGGTGATCGGTTTTCTATTGTCATGAAGTAATAAACTGATCCCCCACTAATTACTACTTATTAATATAATATGATACGAATGGCCCTAGAGGGTTAAGGCTTATACTGGGCATAAAGTGGGTGATCGGTTTTCTATTGTCATGAAGTAATAAACTGATCCCCCACTAATTACTACTTATTAATATAATATGATACGAATGGCCCTAGAGGGTTAAGGCTTATACTGGGCATAAAGTGGGTGATCGGTTTTCTATTGTCATGAAGTAATAAACTGATCCCCCACTAATTACTACTTATTAATATAATATGGTTCGCTCAAATTTTATGTTTGCATAGCTACTGTTATTATCATTACATTTGCTTGATAAAACATTTTCCCATCTTGTTAAATAAATGTCTTTCGTTAATTTTACCCTACAAATTAAGAGTAGCATTATGCTCTTCTCGGTACGTTTTATGATCTTTGAGGGCTAGAAAACAAGTTACTTTCTTTTGTTTAATGTTTTATAATGGATGTTAAAGCATTTTAAGCTTGCTTTCACGGACAAACGAACATGTCAAAATATATGTACCTTAGTGGAAATTTCGTCTTAAATCTCTTGTTTTAAGTTTTAAAAAATTTTGAAAAAAAAAAAATTACCGTTCCAAGAAATCAGAGAATGTACTGGTTATCTCCAGGCCCATGGCGTACTACCTCTAAACCACCGAACCGGGGTTGGGGCGGCTGCTTCGAACTATAGTAGTGCTTTGTGACCCTGCTTATTCTATCAATATTTGCTTTATCTCGACGTTTAAAAACGTTATTTAACAAGAAAAACCTTAACCCTCTAGGGCCATTCGTATCGTATTTCCCTATAAGGAAACATTTGGTATTTCCCTATGAGGAAACATTTGGTATTCATTGACTGAGCAGTCAGTACTGCTTTCATTTGAAATTTATAAAATATTTCTCTTAAAAAATTTTTCAGGAAAATATTTCTTTCAAGGCTTGTTTTCATTTTATTATATTATTAAGTAGTAATTAGTGGGGGATCAGTTTATTACTTCATGACAATAGAAAACCGATCACCCACTTTATGCCCAGTATAAGCCTTAACCCTCTAGGACCATTCGTATCATATTTGATACAGTATTTCCCTATAAGGAAACATTTGGTATTTCCCTACAAGGAAACATTTGGTATTCATTGACTGAGCAGTCAGTACTGCTTTCATTTGAAATTTATAAAATATTTCTCTTAAAAATTTTTTCAGGAAAATATTTCTTTCAAGGCTTGTTTTCATACTGTATCAAATATGATACGAATGGCCCTAGAGGGTTAAGGCTTATACTGGGCATAAAGTGGGTGATCGGTTTTCTATTGTCATGAAGTAATAAACTGATCCCCCACTAATTACTACTTATTAATATAATATGATACGAATGGCCCTAGAGGGTTAAGGCTTATACTGGGCATAAAGTGGGTGATCGGTTTTCTATTTTCATGAAGTAATAAACTGATCCCCCACTAATTACTACTTATTAATATAATATGATACGAATGGTCCTAGAGGGTTAAGTCGACGCTTAAAATTGATGCAAAACATTGTTGATTACTTTAGGATGGAATGATCTATTATTACGTGTCTCTAATTTTTATTTCAGATACGCTGTATTTATTATTAATTTTTCTTGTTGTATTGTTCCCCTATATTCCATATGATCCATTATTGTAAATTAAGTTAAAATTAAATTTGTATTTTATACCATTTCTTCGTAACTGTCTAAAGCTATTATGACGTGTCTCTAATTTGTATGTAGATTCATTGTATTTATGTTCAATTTTTCTAGTTGAAATGGTTACCGATATTGCATATGATTCTATGTAGTACACAATTAGGTTATATTAAAAATTTGTATTTTATATGAATGCTACCTGGTGCAGTGGATATCGGCTTGGAGCGAAAGATCGGGAAACCCAAGTTCGAATTCCAGTTGAATTACCTGCATTCACTTAAGCGCAAATACCCTCCAGTTGTGGGTTAAATAACAAGACAATTTGGGTTAAGTAGCCTTGGCTGGCAACCAGTCTAATACAGAAAGTAATAACAGGATAATCTTTTCTGCCCAGACAATCATGTCTCTTTCGAGACATGATCACCCAAACTCGTATCATGTATGGCACATACTGAAAATTGTCATGTAGTCCAGTGAGGGGGAGTTTCATAGATTAGGGGTCGATGGCAAAAGACCTTTTCACCGTCCTGCTCATATGAAATTTCGGAGACTCCAGATCGACTCGCCGAGAAGTATTTGACGGTTTTGTGCGCAGGCGGGAAAACAAACGATTTTTCGCGAATACAAATTGGTCTCCCGTTGGATTTGCCGAAATTATGCCAAGTGATTCTATCTGCATGCGATTCGCACGGCTTGCCAGAACTGATTACGTTCGGATTAACTTCGTTGGAAGATCTCATGTGCTTAGCACTCCCAATAATTGTCGACTGCAATAAATTCGCCAGCCTGTAATAACATTGTCCAATTGCTGAGAAGTTTTCGTCGAGCGAGATAAAACTGCCGATAAAATTTCCATAAAGATTTAATGATATTTTCGCCAAAATACAACCAACTTCTCCTTTCCTAAAATATTTGGGAAGTGTTCTAACAGAAGACGGAAGGTACGAAACACAGAGACCGAAGGTGAATCGGCATTGCAAAGAACGCATTCCAGAAGCTGAGCAGAGTATTAAGAGACAGGAAAATTTCGCTAGAAACAAAGATGAGAGTACTGGATTACTATGTGATGTCGGTTCTTCAATATAGAAGTGAATGCTGGACAATATCATCAAAGATGAAGGAAAAACTTGAACCAACTAAAATGTGGTTCTACAGAAGGATGCTGAGGGGTCATGGATCGAGGATGTGAGCAATGATGAGGTTTTGGAAAGAATGGAAACGAAAATGAAATTAATACTGAGCATCAGGAAAAGACAGCTGAATTACCTGGGATATGCAATGAGGAAGGAGGACTTGGAGAACCTGATACTAACAGGCCAGATAGAAGGGAAAAGAGACAGGAGAAAGCAGCGGATAACATATATGAATGGCCTGAGCAGGTGGTTAACAGAACAGGGTGGCTAGATGTTATAAGAGAAAGCGTGCTAAGAGCGACCAGGGATAGGGAGACGTGGAAGGCCATAATCACCTACGTCCTGAATGGACAGGGCACATAAAGAAGAAGAATATTTTCTATTCTTTAATAAATATCATATCACTTACCAGCTTTCCGGATCAGGCGATATTTCTCCGTTTAAGACATTTTCCTTTCAATTTCATTTAACAATACAATATTGTATTCAATATAAAAAAAACAATATTGTATGTTGAGTAGGTTTCAAATTCCAAATTTCATTTCATTTTTAGATTGGCCTGAGTTCGATCTGCGTTGTGGTGCAGAGAATATCGCTTCAAAACGGCAAATCGGGGTGCCGAGTTCGAATTTCAGTTGAAATTCTTGCATTCACTTGCGCACAAATACCCTTGAGAAAGGTATTAATCCGTCTCTTTCTTCTTCTTCCTACAGCTATGGGTTGAATTGCAGGACAGATTAGGTTCTATAGATTAGGTTGATAACCAGTCTACCGCAGAAAGCAATGGCAACCTACTGCGGGATCATCTTCTGCCCAGTCAGTCATGTCTCTTTCGAGACATGATCGCCCAAAGCGTGTATCACGTATGGCACTTAACAGACTGTATATAACAGTTGAAAGCATGATAAAAGTTTCTACTTGGCATAAAGTGGGGGATCAGTTTTCTATTGTCATGAAGTAGTAAACTAATCCCCCTACTAATTACTACTTACTAGTATAATAATATAATCCACCTCTTCTTCCTACAGCTATGAGTTGAATAGCAGGACAGACTGGGTTCTATAGATTTGGTTGCCAACCAGTCTACCACAGAAAGCAATGGCAACCTACTTCGGGATAATCTTCTGTCCAGTCAGTCATGTCTCTTTTGAGACATGATCGCCCAAAGCGTGTATCACGTATGGCACTTAACTGACTGGGTTCGATAGATTTTGGATTTTGCAACCTATCAAACCTTCTTAAATTATTAAATGCTAATGTTTATAGATAAGCCCATAGATGAACATTGCCGTCTTTTTTTTTTTTTTTTTTGTTTTGTTTATAGCTTATTCAGTAGACTCACAAAGGCTTAAGTCTACAAGGAAACATTATTCGGGTTCATAGTTATAAAGAAACATTTTCTGCTAAATATTTGAATGTATAGACAAGCATTGTCTGAGTTTATAGTTGAGTTTATAGAGAAATATTGTTCGGGCTTATTTTCTAGTCTTTTTGTAAACACTTCATGAATTTCAATTTGTTAGAGTTTAACGGCATATCAAACTCTGAAGAATTATGCATATATCGTCGAAGTGGTGAATGTTTTTTTTTTTCAAATTTCCCTTTCTAGACTGCTCAATCGTAATTTTATTGTTAATCGTGTCACCCCAAGCAAGGCATTCCACTGTCACTATAGCGTAGGGGGTTACATAGAGCGATTGGGTATGGGAAATGGCAGAAGGTGGTAGACGACTTAGGATGTACACAGAGACAGAGTTGGAGAGAGTGGGTGTGTGTTAGTGTGTTAGGAGGTGTCTATTTTTTTTTTTTTTTTTTTTATAAGCGTTTCAACCCGAGCAAGGCATGTCACTGCCACTACTGTGCAGGGGGCTACGTAGAGTGGAGAAAGGCTGATTAAATATAGGAAATAACAGAGGGTGGGTGATAGGCGGGTAAGGATACCGAGAATGAGGGTTGGGTAGATGAGAGTGTTGTGAGAATAGTTGGGAGTTAGTGTGATAGGAGGTGTCTATTGACCCTACATTTAAACACCTGGAGATTGTAACTGTCGGGAAAGCAGACTTGTGGAAGGGAGTTCCACAGGCGGGAAGCGCGAGAAAGAAGCTGTTGGAGTAGAATTTACGGTTACATCTTATTTGTTTAACTGTAAAAGGGTGGGACCTAGTTGCTAATCTAGTATCTCGTGTAAATTCGTGCTTAGGCGGCACCAGTGATCTAAGCTCATCGGAGCAGATGCCATGAAAGTACTTGTAGAAGAGGCACAGGGAAGCCACATCACGCCGGTGTGAGAGCGGCTGCAGCCGGTCTGCCAAGTCAGTATCAACCACGTTACAGATCCTCCTTTGTATTTTGTCAAGAAGCCCAAGGAGAGCAACAGGGGCACCCGACCAGATATGGCAGCAATATTCAATACACGGGCGGATGGTAGATTTGTATATGTGCAGAATAGATTCAGGTGGGAAAAATTTCCGGGCCCTGCACAGGGAGCCCACTTTCATAGCAGCAGATTTGGCAATGGATTCAATATAGTCATTCCATTTGAGGTCCGCCGAGAGTGTAAGGCCAAGGAGGCGTAGTATTTTACTCTCTGGGAGGCTAGCCTGTCCCATGCTAATGGGAGGTAGATGCGATTGTCTATGGTGATTAGTTGATAACAGCTTTGTTTTGGAGGCATTGAAATTTACCAACCATTTCCTACCCCAGGTCACTACGGATTGGAGGTCCCTTTCAAGTACGGCAGCGAGGTTCACTTTGTCGTCCAGACCTGGTTTCTGATCGATGCGGGAGTAGATTGTTGTGTCGTCGGCATACATGCCAACTTGGGATCTAATGGTGTCGGGGAGATCATTAATGTAGATCAGAAAGAGTGTGTGACCCAGGATGGAACCTTGAGGGACGCCCGCGTTCGTCTGGTAGTTTTGGGAGGCATGCCCATTTAATACCACCTTCAATGTGCGGTTAGAGAGGAAAGACTGGATGAGGTCAATCAGATGTCCAGTTATCCCATAGCTCCGCAGTTTGCACAAGAGGCCAGCATGCCAGACCCTGTCGAATGCTTTGGAGATATCCAAGGCAACGGTTCGGGCTTCACCATTCTTGTCAAGTGCCTGGTATATGTATTCGGTAATGGTCGTTAGCATATCAGCAGTAGACCTGGTGAAGCGAAACCCATACTGTTTGTCAGAGAGAAGCCCGTTGGCCATAAGATGCTGAATCACCTCGGCTTTGATAATGGCTTCGAAAACTTTGCCAAAGATTGGAAGGAGACTAATAGGACGGTAATTGGCGGGGTCTGAGGGTTCGCCAGAATTCTTAAATATAGGTACTACGCAGGAGGACTTCCAACAAGCAGGAAAGCAGGAAGCAGATAGGCAGAGGTTATAGTGTTTAGAGAGGACAGAGGAGAGTTCTGGGGCACATTTCTTCAGTACTATGACTGGGATTCCGTCACCGAGCTCGCTTTGTGTGGGTCAAGTTGCGCAATTATCTTGGCGACCAGCGAGGGTGTAATGTGGACGTTATTTAGTTGAGCCTTAGTTCTGGGTCGGAAGTCTGGTGTAGGTATTCCTAACGAGTCCAGTGTCGAATTGGTTGTTGACCTTACATTTAAACTCCTGGAGATTGTAGCCGTCGGGGAAGCAATCATGTGGAAGGGAATTCCACAGTCGGGAAGTGTGAGAAAAGAAACTGTTGGAGTAGAAGTTGCGGTTGCATTTTATCGGTTCCACTGATTTTTTTGTAAACACTTGTAAACACTTCATGAATTTGAATTTATTTGAATTTTTGAGTTTTATTTAACGGCATATCAAACTCTGAAGTGTTATGCATATATCGCCGAAGTGGTGACTGTTTTTTTTTTCAAATTTCCCTTTCTAGACTGCTCAATCGTAATTTTTTTTTTAATCGTGTCACCCCAAGCAAGGCATTCCACTGCCACTATAGCTCAGGGGGTTACATAGAACGATTGGGTATGGGAAATGTCAGAAGGAGGGTGGTAAACGACTTAGGATGTACATAGGGAGAGAGTTGGAGAGAGTGGGTGTGATAGCTGAATTTATAGAGAAATATTGTTCGGGCTTATTTTCTAGTCTTTTTTTTTTAATCATTTCACCCCAAGCAAGGTATTCCATTGCCACTATTGCGCATGGTGCTACATAGGGGAAGGTAAAGAGGAGGAGTGGTTAGGTGTAAGAAATGTCAGAAGGAAGGTGACAGATGGGTAAGGATATAGAGGATGAGGGTTGGGCAGATGGGAAGAGTGTTTGAAAGAATGGGAGCGAGTTAGTGTGTTAGGAGGTGTCTATTGAACTTACATTTAAACTCCTGGAGATTGTAGTCGTCGGGGAAGCAATCATGTGGAAGGGAATTCCACAGTCTGGAAGTGCAAGGAGAGAAGCTGTTGGAGTAGAAATTGCGATTACATTTCATCGGTTTCACTGTAAAAGGGTGGGACCTAGTTGCCAATCTAGTATCTCGTGCAAATTCACATCTAGGGGGCAGCAGTGATTTAAGTTCGTCAGAGCAGAAGCTATGAAAGTATTTATAGAAGAGGCACAGGGAAGCCACGTCACGCCGGTGAGAGAGATACTGTAGGCGGTCAGCCAAGTCGGTATCAATCACATTACAGATTCTTCGCTCTATTTTGTCAAGAACCCCGAGGAGAATAGAAGGGACACCCGACCAGATGTGGCAGCAGTACTCAATACACGGGCGGATGGTAGATTTATATAAGTGCATGATAGATTCAGGCGGAAAGAATTTCCGGGCCCTGCACAGAGAGCCGACTTTCATAGCTGAGAGCATAATATTTTCTAATTATAAAATTTCTTCCATTTCCTTTATATACTTTTATATACAAAATATTACTGATATTATAACAAATATTAACATGATATTCAAACAAATATTTTAATTATATTTTAACAAATATTAAAACAAAATATTAATGCTATGGTATTCAAAAAAATATTAAAAGAAAATCAACACATCAAACAACAATAATAGAAAAATGAAGAGTAAAAAAATGATTAATAAAATATTGAACAAAAATTAAATATTAATGATATAAGTTGATATTAAAATATATTGAAAAAATTAAAACATTAAAATAATTAAGGCAAAAAATATTTAAAAATTCAGGCAAATCATATTGAAAAAATCATTAGACAAAACACGTTGAAAAATATTAAGGGAAAACATTGAAAAAATTAAGACATTAAAATAATTAAGGCAAATAATATTAAAAAAAACTCAGGCAAATCATATTGAAAATACTTTTAGTCAAAACACGTTGAAAAATATTAAGGGAAAACATATTGAAAAAATTAAGGCAAAGTATTATAAAATGATATTCAACCGTGTATCAAAACAAATTTTAAAACAGAATCAACACACCAAACAAGAATAGAAAAGTAAAGAATAAATATAATGAATAAAAAATAAATAATAAAGAATAAAGCCTAAAATATTAAAACAAATAATGAAATAGATATTAAAACAAAATATTAATGATATGCAAACATATATTAAAATGATATTTAAACAAATATTCACACAATATTAAAATAAAATATTAATTATAGTTAAATAATATTAAAAGAAAGTATTATTGATATTCAGACAAGTATTAAAATGATATTAAACATATAAATAGAAGATTGAAAACACAGTCAACACACCAAACAACAATGACAGAAAAAAAGCAATAAAAATAAAGAATAAAAAAGAAAGAATAAAAATAAGCAATAAATATTAAAATAAATATTAAAATAAATATTAAAATAAATATTAAAATAAATATTAAAACAATCATTAAGGAAAATCAACAAACAAAACAACAAGAATTGAAAAAACAATAAAAAATAAGGTTTAAACTGAATAAAGAACAAAAAATAATAAATAAAATAATGAAACAAATAATAAAACAAAAATTAAAACAAAATATTACTGATATTTAAACAAATATTAAAATGATATTCAAACAAATATCCAAACAAATTATAAACCAAATATTAAAACGAAAGTAACAAACCAACATCAAGAATCGAAAAATAAAGTACAGGAAAATGAAGAATAGAAAAAATAGATTTTGTTATTAAATAAGCCATAGAGGTTGATAAACCCTCAAACAAAATGAACACATCAAACATGAAAGAACTCACTCATGACATCAGTCGATATAATAACCTTCTTGACGCCGTGTCTTTTCAGGACGTAGGCAATCATGGACTTCCACATCTCCCTAGACCTTGTAGCTCTTAACACCCTATTTCTAGTTACTACTCCCAAACTCAGCTCCGCCATCCATTTGCTAAAGTCCATCAAGTATGTCACGGGTTGCTTTCCCCTGTCTCTACTTAGCCCTATCAGTCCCGTGAGTATAAGATTCTCCAAGCCCTCCTTCTTTATTATATTATATATTCTTAGGCTGTGGAATATAATTTTGCAAAGAAGTGTATTTTTCACTGAACAATGCAGGGCCTGCAGGATTTGTGAGAAGGTGAAAATTGTTTTAAGGTGTCTGAAAGCGCAAAAAAAAATCAAGGTTCAGTCTATTTTTTTTTTTTTACTAACAGGGGTCGAGGTCAACGAATTAAACACTCAAAATATAACTAATACAGCACAAGTACCACTTGTCGAGTGGGGCTGGCATTTTTTTTTTAATCATTTCACCCCGAGCAAGGCAGGAATGCCAATGATGAGCTGGGGGCTACATAACTATAAAAAGATTAATTGGAAAAGAGTGAGGAGTACAAACTAGTTAGAAAGGAGCAATAGAAAGCTGAGAATGCAGGTGCGATGACAGATACATAGGTGGAGAGAAGGGAAGGATATATGGGGGTGGGGAGAGAGCTAGAATCCAGTGGTTAATAGATGAGTATTGACATTGCATTTAAATTTCTGGAGGTTGTAGCCGTCAGGAAAGCAAGAATATGGGAGAGAGTTCCACAGGCGGGAAGTGCGAGAGAAGAAGCTGCAGGAGGAGAATTGTCGTCTGCATTTGACTAACCTGACTGCGAATGGGTGGGACCCATTTGCCAGTCTGGTTGCACGAGTAAAAAGAAGTGGGTGAAGTTGAGTTTAGATCAGATCGAGTTCAGGGAGAGAGAAGCAAGAGAGAATCTACCAGTCGTCTGCTCCTACGTGTGCGTGCGCCTACCTCCGACCAATCTCTACTCAATGTCACCGTCGATAAAGAAAAAAAAATTGTAATCGTACATTTTTATATGTAGTGTCTCTCGTTTTATCAGCGAAAATATCACATTTTGATTGCAGGTTTTTATCCTTGAGGAAGCAGTATATATTCGAAGTAGGGTATACAGCATTTATCTTTTTGGTGCACTGTGACTTCCTGTTTGTTTTTTTAACACATTGATCAGTCAGTTAAGCGCCATACATGATATACACTTGGGCGATCAGGTCTCAAAAAAGACATGACTAAATGGGCAGAAAATTTTCCCTGCTTCTGAAACCCACCAATCACTCGATCAGAGGTCTTAATGCCGGACGTTTTATTAATACACTTTCGAGATATTTAAATTTTACTTTTTATAATAATCGTTTTACCCCACAGAAAGCCCTTCTTTTCATTACATATCTCAGGAACTTTAGATATCTTTTCCTGATGCTCAGTATTAATTTTCTTTTCGTTTCCATCCTTTTCAAAACCTCATCATTCCTCACATGCTCTAGTCATTCTATCCGCAGCCTCGTTCTTTTTTCTTTCTTTAGCTACCTTCTTATCATTTCTTTTCTGTGTCTGCTATCAGCACTGTATCATCTGCCTATTTTATATAGTTCAGATTGTGACCGCAAGTAACCAATCCTGATTTCTAATTCTCTCAGAATAGCCTCGCTCTATAGGTTGAATAAAACTCAGTCAGTTAAGTGCCATACGTGATACACGGTTGGGCGATCATGTCTCGAAAGAGACATGACTGTCTGGGCAGAATATTATCCCGCAGTAGGTTGCCATCGCTTTCTGCGGTAGACTGGTGACCGACCAAGGCTATAGAACCCAATCTGTCCTGTTATTTAACCCATAACTGGAAGGAATAGACGGATTAATACCTTTCCCAAGGGTATTTGCGCGTAAGTGAATGCAACGAATTAAGCTGGAATTCGAACTCGGCTCCCTGATTTCTCGTTCCGAGCCGATATCCAATGCACCACAAAAAACTACAGTTTCTTAAATCAAGCAGTATTCCTTTTTTATGGCTTCAAATACTGAAGAACATTGTATTTTTTTAATTTAAAAGCCTTCTTTTTAATTTTCTTAGTGTTTCTTTTCTCTCATAGCTGGATCTGTAACAGATTGGGCTCTGCTATACAACCCATAGCTTGAGGGGGAAAAAAGTAAGATAAATATCTTTCCCAGGGGTATTTGCGCGTAAGTGATGAACGAATTTAACTGATCTTGTATCTCCATTCTCTCGTTCCGAGCCGATATCCACTATACCAAACTGACTATAAAATGCACTGCTGCCAGATTTAAGATAAGTGGGTGATATTGTGTGGTATGGTGCGGGAGAGATCGACTCGGAACGAGAAATCGGGGATTAAAATAATTTTCGTTATTATTCAACAGACTTTTCTAGTTTCCGCTTGATTATATATTTCTTGCAGAGACTGCAGCCACTTCCCCATCGTCGAAAAGTGGCCTCCCTTTGTCTCTTCTATAAATTCTTTCATGGCTTCTGCTCGGACGAGCTTAAGTCACTGATGCCTCCTCAACAGGTGTTTACTCGTGCAACCAGACTGGCAACTGGGTCCCACCCATTCACAGTCAGGTTAGCCAAATGCAGACGACAATTCTACTCCTGTAGCTTCCTCTCTCGCACTTCCCGCCTGTGGAACTCGCTCCCGTATTCTTGCTTTCCTGACGGCTACAACCTCCAGAAATTTAAATGCAAAGTCAACAATCATCTATTAACCACTGGCCTCTAGCTCTCTCCCCTCCCCCGTATAACCTTCCCTTTCTCTCCACCTATGTATCTGTCATCGCACCTGCTTTCTCAGCTTTCTATTGTTCCTTTCTAACTAGTTTGTACTCCTCACTCTTTTCTAATTAATCTTTTTACATTTATGTAACCCCCTGCACATCAGTGGCGTTTCCGCCTTGCTCTGGGTGAAATGATTTTTTTTTAAAAATCAGAAAGAAATTTTGATTATAAAATTCGTCTCAACTCTGATATTTTTCAATCACTTACCAAGTGTTAAGATGGTGGACTGGAATAAACAAAAACATCTCGGTGCGGATGTGGCCTGGTGTATGTTGGTTGTCGACCCCTGTTACCTAAGATCTCTTCAATGACCTCAGCCATTTCATCAATTCTTTTTCCCATAGAATTATTACTAAGTAAGTACAAAGAACTAAGTGCTGGATTGCTATGTGAAATCTATCCTTTTGTATTGAAGTGAATGCTGGACGATCTCATCAAAAGTAAAGGAGAGACTTAAGGCAGCAGAAATGTGGTTTTACAGAAGGATGCTGAGAATACCATGGACAGAGCACGTGTGCAACGATGAGGTGTTGGAAAGGGTGCAAACGAGAAGGGAACTGATAATAAATATTAGGTAGAAACGAATGAGGTTTCTGGGATACGTAATGAGGAAGGAGGGCCTGAAGAACCTGATACTCACAGGTCGGATAAATGGAAGAAGAGACAGCGGAAAGCAGCGCGAGACGTACTTGTTAGGTCTGGGCAAATGGATAGCGGAGCTGGGCTTAGGAGAGATACCAAGAGAAAAATTATTAAGAGCGATAAGAGACGGAACCAAGTGGAAGTCCATGATCACCTACGTCCTGAAGGGACACGGCACATGAAGAAGAATGGATGGCGAAGCCGGGTTTTGGGAGAGATACCAAGAGGAAAAATATTAGGAGCGACAAGGGACAGCGGCAAGTGGTGGAAGTCCATGATCACCTACGTCCTGAAGGGACACGGCACATGAAGAATAATGGATGGCGAAGTGGGGTTTAGGAGAGATGCCAAGAGGAAAAATATTAAGAGCGACAACGGACAGCGGGAAGTGGAAATCCATGATCACCTACGTCCTGAAGGGACACGGCACATGAAGAATAATGGATGGCGAAGCCGGGTTTTGGGAGAGATACCAAGAGGAAAAATATTAGGAGCGACAAGGGACAGCGGCAAGTGGTGGAAGTCCATGATCACCTACGTCCTGAAGGGACACGGCACATGAAGAAGAATGGATGGCGAAGTGGGGTTTGGGATAGATACCAAGAGGAAAAATATTAAGAGCGACAAGGAACAGGGGCAAGTGGTAGTTCATGATCACATACGTCCTGAAGGGACACGGCACACGAAGAAGAATGGATGGCGAAGCGGGGTTTGGGATAGATACCAAGAGGAAAAATATTAAGAGCGACAAGGAACAGGGGCAAGTGGTAGTTCATGATCACATACGTCCTGAAGGGACACGGCACACGAAGAAGAATGGATGGCGAAGCGGGGTTTGAGAGAGATACCAGGATGAAAAATATTAAGAGCGATAAGGGACAGGGGCAAGTAGAAGTCCATGATCACCTACGTCCTGAAGGGACACGGCACATGAAGAAAAATGCATAGCAAAGTGGGGTTTGGAAGATATATCAAAAGAAATAATATTCAGAGCGACAAGGAACAGAGGCAAGTGGCAGTCCATGGTCACCTACGTCCTGAAGAAGAAGAAGAAGAAGAAGAAGAAGAAGAAGAAGAATCGTTCTGATAATTCCACTTGGGTAAGGATGATGTATAGCTGTACAAAGAGAGTTTACTCGAGCTGTTGAAATGAGTTATTCTCCGATCGTATAAAATTTCCATGAGGTGGCAATAATCCTGATGATTTTGTACGAACAAGTCCATCGTCGAATTCTTGACAAATTGTTTAGAGTTAAAGCGAACTCACCAAATATACTACAAAGAAACAAACCTAAAAAAAATATTCCTTTAAGTAAAACCTTCAAAAATACTTGAATACGTAAGAGAAGCTGGTCTTCATAACAAAATCTAAAAAAAGATTGAAATAGACACAAATATACCAATATATATATATATATATATTTAAAAAGAACAGACGTCATATTATTTAAACCCGAGGAACCTTTCTGCCAACTCTTATCAAGGGTTCTCATTGGCTTTAATTTTACGGGAATTAAGGAAAAGGACAAGGCAAAATAAATTACTTACAATGCTGGGAGATGATGGAACTCGTTTAAAAATAAATTTATTGAAAAAAAAAACACATAAAATGTAAGGGGGGGTTTACACATATAATTCCACAAGTGTGTTTAAAAGTGAAAAAATGTTACACTCACAGACTCACCAGCAATTGTAAGGAGCGTAAAAACCGCTCTTTCTGTCTGCACAGACTGGGTTGTTGAATTTTCAAGCAAATTGCTCCCAAAATACCTAGATGATGTGTAGACCGAGCGCTGTGCAAGAAGGATATGAACAGATTTTATGTTGGGAATGAAGATTCGTCAAGTTTTAAAGAATAGAAAATCTTTGTTTGTTGTATCAGGGTTTATCTTGTTTATATGATCAGCAAACCTGGATGGCTTCACGGCCTCTTCAGAACAAAATTTTTTCTTGCAAAGAAGATACATTAATTGTTGCTCATAATTAGGAGCATTAATAGAGCAGTATGTGCGTTGTGGTGCACTTGATATCGACTCGGAACGACAAATCAGGGAGCCGAGTTCAAATTCCAGTTGAATTCTTTGTATTCACTTAGGCGAAAATACTCTTGGGAAAGGTATTAATCCGTCTCTTCCCTCCAGTTATGGGTTAAGTAATTCGACAGATTGGGTTCTATAGCCTTGGCTAGCAAACAGCCTACCGCGGAAAGCAATGGCAACCTACTGCGGGATAATCTTCTGCCCAGTCAGTCATGTTTCTTTCGAGACATTGTTGCTCAAAGCGTGTATCACGTATGACACTTAATAACGAGATTTTAACATGAATATGGATGAACTCAGTTAAATACCATACGTTATACACGCTTGGGAGATCATGTCTCGAAAGAGACATGACTGACTGGGCGAAAAATTTTCCTGCAGTAAGTTGCCATTACTTTCTGCGGTAATGGATGAACTAGAGAAGTGAAAATAAAGAAAACCCAACAGTCGTCATTAACTCTTCCACAAATTTGACGTACAGTGTTGCTACTATTATTAAATAAAATATTGCAGAAAATCTATTTAGAGGACCGCATACCGCCTGCTGGTCGTAGTTTGCCCACACTTGGTTTAAAGAGTTGCAGAAATACCAGTATCAAGAAACAAATCGCCCTTTTGACACACCGTTTTGGTTTTGGTTTCCTTTCGTGGGTCAGTCAGTCAGTTAGGTGTCATACGAGATACACGATTGGGTGATCATGTCTCTTTCGATCTGTGACTAACTAGGCAGAATATATTCGCGCAGTAGGTGCGTATTTATTTTATGCGCTAGTTTAGTTGTAATAGAAACTAAGTTGTTTTGTTATTCAATAATGATAATAGTTAGTCAGTCAGTTAAATGTGATACACGTTTGGATGATCATGTCTCTTTCGATTCATGACTGACTAGGCAGGAAATGTTCCTGTGCTAGACTGGTTACGAACCAAGACTATAGAACCTAAATTTTTATGTTGTTTAACAATGATAACAGTCAGTTAAATGTCATACGTTATACACGCTTGGGAGATCATGTCTCGAAAGAGACATGACTGACTGGGCGAAAAATTTTCCTGCAGTAAGTTGCCATTACTTTCTGCGGTAATGGATGAACTAGAGAAGTGAAAATAAAGAAAACCCAACAGTCGTCATTAACTCTTCCACAATTTTGACGTACAGTGTTGCTACTATTATTAAATAAAATATTGCAGAAAATCTATTAGTAATATCAAGATTGCATAATTATTTGAAAAATTAAAAAAACTGGCTGAATTCCCACTGCAGATTATGTTCACCGCCCTCCAAATGAAACAGAAAATTCCAGTGTCCTATTTCAATAAAACATAGGCCACAAAGATGCACTAAGGCCCAAGCTGGGAAACACTGTTTTACTGTAAACCATCACGGGCAATCTCTCCTGCCCCACCATAAGCATGGACCAAGCGAGTCTTACTGAAAGCAACTCCTCGGCCTTACCCTATTTTTCGACCTCAATTTGAATCATTACTTTGAGTCTATAGCTAAATCCACTGATAAGAATGTCGGGTTACAGTGTCGGATGAGGAAGTTTTTTTTTCCGCCTGAATCAATCTTGCACTTATACAAATCAATCATCCAACCGTTCATAGAATACTGTTGTCATATCTGGTCAGGCGCCCCTGCTGTTCATCTCAGTGTTCTCGACAGACTCCAAAGGAGAATCTGTAATGTAATTCGTCCCTACCTGGCAGCTTGAACCCAGCCACTTTCTCACCGGCGTGATGTGGTTTCCCTCTGTCTCTTCTACAAATTTTCATGGCTTCTGCTCCGACGAACTTAGATCACTGGTACCCCCTCCACAATAATTTACTCGTGCAACCAGACTGGGTGCAAGATCCCATCCATTTACAGTTAAATCAACCAAATGCAGGCGACAATTCTACTTCACAGCTTCTTTTCTCGCACTTTTCGCCTATGAAACTCCCTTCTGTATACTTGCTTTCCTGACGTCTACAACCTCCAGGAATTTAAATGCAATGTCAATTCCCATCTCTTATCCACTTGACTCCAATCCTTTCTACATCACCTAGTATATCTTGTTCTTTCCCTTTCTCTCTGCCTTAGCACCTGTCTTTACACCCGTGTTCCCATTATTATCTTGCCCTTTCTCTGACACCACCTGTAACTGGTGAGTCTTTCTTCTCACTCTCCTTCTGCCTAAAACTTTTTCTCTCTTAATATAGCCCCTGCGCATCAGTGCCGGTACAGACTTGCTTGGGGTGAAACGATTGAAAAAAAGAAACTATATCCGGAAATGTCATTTTATTATGAAAATTCTATCCGAGCGCTAAACGCTACATAGAGAAAGGTATCTATCAAAATTTCATACACTGCTGAAAGGTATTCGATAAAGTACAAAAAAATAAATTATGAAGGCTGACAAACAACTAGCATCGCTCTGACTGAAGGGTCATAGGAATAATTGTATATATATATATATTTTTAAACATTACTCTATTGGATTCTCGCACTTGAAAGAAAATCCTTATTTCATTATAGTTTTATTCAAGGATGAATTCCAGAAGCTGAGTAGAAACAGTATAACTTTGCAAGAAACAAAGAGAATACTTGATTGCTATGTGATGTCGCTTCTTCAATATGGACAATTCCTAGCACCTGAATGTGCTAGTGTTAAGTTGGTGGACTGGAATGAAAAAAAAATCTCGGAGAGGATGTGGCCTGGTGTATGTTGGTTGTCGACCCCTGTTACATAAGATCTCTTCAATGACCAGCCATTTCATCAATCCCTTTTCCCTTAGAATTATTACTAAGTAGAAACACAGAAAAGAGATCTGGATTGCTATGTGATGTCGTTCTTCAGAAAGGCAGTAGATGCGGGACAATTTCATCAAAGATGAATTAGAGGCTTGAAGCAACCGAAATGTTCTACAGAAGGATGCTGAGGATACCATGGACTGAACATGTGAGTAATAATAAGGATTTGGAGAGAATGGGAACGAAAAAGAAACTAATACTCAACACCAGGAAAAGACAGCTGAAGTTTCTGGGGCGTGTAATGAGAAAGGTAGGCTTAGAGAATCTGTTACTCAGAGGTCAGATAGAGGGAAAGAGAGACGGGGAAAAGAATGCGTTTAATGTGTTTTTTAATCATTTTACTCCAAGCAAGGCGGTACCGCCACTGATGTACTAGGGGGCTACATAAGAGAAATAAAGTTTTAGATATGGGAAGAGTGAAGACAAAAGTGAACCAGCTAAAGTGGGTGAAAGAAAAAGGTCAAAAAAAGGGTGTGAACACAGGAGTGAAGACATTTACGAAGGTAGAGAGAAAGGAAAAGAACACGGCGCACGGGTGATGGGGAAAGAGATGGGAACTGACTTTGCATTTAAATTCTTGGAGGTTGAAGCAGCCAGATAAGTAAGTATAAGGAAAGGAGTTCCACAGGCAGGAAGCGCGAGAAAAGAAACTGATGGCGTAGAATTGTCGCCTGCATTTGGTTGATCTAACGGTAAAAAGGGTGGGACTTTGTTGCCAGTCTGGTTGCCCGAGTAAATTCTCGTGGAAGGGGCACCAGTGACCTAAGTTCGTCAGAGCAGAAGCCATGATGACGGGCTTGAGCAAGTGAATTGTAGAGCGACATTTGGTTGGGGTAACAGGAGAAGGCGTGATAAGAGCCACTAGAGATAGGAAGATGTGGAAGGCTATGATCGCCAACGTTTTAAAATGACATGGCACATAAAAGAAGAGGAAGATTACGACTATCGACCAGCGCATTCAAAAAAAAATAATAAAGATTGAGATCTACAGCAGAGATCTAAACAGTGTCCACCTTTGTAGGAGAAACCACCGTTTGATCCGACTTGGTTTACTGCTCGGTAGCGTAGATCATCACAGTTCAGAAGACGACCGCATTGTCTTTTTAAGATTTCTCGAATGCATAGTCCGATAGTCGTCATATCAGTCAGTCGTTTAAGTGCCATGCGTGATACACGCTTGGGCGATCATGTCTCTTTCGAGACGCCATGCGTGATACACGCTTGGGCGATCATGTCTCTTTCGAGACATGAGTGACTGGGCAGAAGATTATCCCTCAGTAGGTTGCCATTGCTTTCTGTGGTAGACTGGTTGCCGACCAAGACTATAGAACCCAATCTTTCATGCTATTTAACCCATAACTGGAAGGAAGAAACGCATTAATACATTTCCCAAGGGTATTTGCGCGTATACAATGGATTCAGCTGGAATTCGAACTCGGCTCCCCGATTTCTCGTTCCGAGGCGATATCCACTGTACCACAACGCACATCCAAGAACGGGGTGCTTATTTCATGCACGTGTATCCACCGAAATAATGCCTGAAGTCTGAAAAATGTTGGTTTAAATATAATTACAGTGTTTTTTTTTTTCAGAAATGGTTTCGTAACTAAGTTAGAGTTTATCTAGAAATAGCTGTCAAAGGCAGCAAACATCCGTCAAGGCAATACAGATATTTTCTTATCGATTAGCCAGAGTGATTATTAAAATGACAATAACAGAGATGAACTTGACCGCGCCCAAGTGTTAAAAAAAAATAAGAATAAAAATAAAAAGCATGGAGTTAAATCAGACATTATGTTGCAAAAATTGTGAAAGGGTTAGTTTTTATTTTTTTAATGTAGCAAAGTAGTATTTTTTTTTAATTTTTTGACGGTATTTACATTATATGGGAATTGGCCTCAACATTGTTGCCATTTGTACGACGTTTCGGCCGTTGTACGCTCAGGCCCTCTTCAGGTGCTAGGCAATTCGAACCGAACCCTTTATTACAATCACTGGGTTACTCCATTCTTTGCCTAGTGCATCTTCTGGAAATCATGAGGTATCCCTCTCTAAGCCTGTAAGTTACTGGTTCAACACTGCTGTAGCCTGGTATTGAACTCACAACTCTTTGGGTCAGGTCACAGAAACTAACCAACGTGTATATCCACTTAAGGACAAGAACAGCTGAATGTTTGAGGACTTAGAAACCTATTGTCCAGTTACTCATTTTTACCAGAGTTCATATTGCAATTTTTTGAGGTTTTTTTTATGATTTTTTTTTTGATTGTCCGAACAATGTAGATAGTCTAAATCATATACAGTTACAAATGGCAAATTATTTAATAAGGCAACTGCTTCTGCTTATCATTCGATAACTTTTCCACGTCAGAGGTCATATTTGTGGATGCCATGGCGAAAGCATATCACCTACATTGTTCTTAAACGACCTTCAGTGCATTTAATTTTCAAAAGAGCTTGTTCAGTGTGACAAAAACAAGACAGTCAGTTAAGTGCCATACGTAATACACGCTTGGGCGATCATGTCTCGAAAGAAACATGTCTGACTGGGCAGAAGACTATCTCGCAGTAGGTTGCCATTGCTTTCTGCAGTAGACTGGTTGCCAACCAAGGCTATAGAACCCAATCTATCCTGTTATTTAACCCATAACTGAAAGGAAGAGACGGATTAATACCTTTCCCAAGGGTATGTGCGCGTAAGTGAATGCAAGTTACATATTCTAAAAAATTAAAATTTAATAAAATATGGAATTTTTTACGGACTGGTGCAACAAGCGTCCAGCCAGGTGTCACCAGACGGCCCTCCAAAAAAAATAGCGGACGGGAGGTCATTCCATTTAGAATTTTGCTGTGCGACACTGGCATTCGGAGGCGTATTGGCATGGCCAACGATGCCTTTCAGAAGCTAAGAAGAGTATTGAAAGACAAGAAATTTAATTGGTAACAAACAAAAAGTCTTATTGGTTTGCTACGTGTTCTTCAGTATAGCAACGAATGCTGGACAATCGGATCAGAGATGAAAGAAAGACTTAAAGCAACCGAAATGTCGTTCTACAGAAGGAATCTGAGGATACCATGAGCCAAACCTGTGAGCAACGACAAAGTCTTAGAGAATATGGAAACGAAAAAGCAACTCATACATAACACCAAGAAAAGACAGCTGATGTTTCCATAAGTAATGTGGAAAGAGGGCTTGGAGAATCTGATACTCACGGGACAAATAGAGAAAAAGAGAAACCGAGGAAAATAACGCCTGACATACTTGATGGGATTGAGTAGATGAAATTGCAGAGAAGCATTACAAGAGAAAGGGTGTTAAGAGCTACAAGGGATAGAGAGATGTGGAGGACCATGATCGCCAACGTCAAGAAGGAACACAGCACATAGAAGAAGAACGCTTGCTGGATTGTTATGGAGAAACACATTTATTTCTCAGATAATAGACTGTCGCTCCTATATTAATAAGAGTTAGCAGGAGGTTAACGTAGGAAGTACTTGGGAAGTTCATGGGAGTTCTTTAGAGTTCTATTGGAGTTCAGTAGAACTACTAGGCTGTTGATATTAGTAGGCAGTTAGCCGAATACTAAGGAGTCAGCTTTCAGTGAAAGATTACCAAGTTCCTAACATTTTGGGTACGTTAAATCGATTAACAACCAACATAGCACGATTATTACCTTCAGTGCGAAAACTACTCGACACCATGGATGAAAGAAAGTGTTTCGGTGTTACCTGTATCATATGTATTTCCTTACAGGTAAATTAATTAACTGCAATAGATTTCACCCTGTTCAGGCCATTATCTCTGATAGTAATAGTGCGGAGAACCATACACGACCAGCATTGAGTCAGCTTCATCTGACTAGATTAAATCAGTGTCCAGGCTAAAGGCCGATTCACATGTTCGTATATGAATTGGTTTAGAGGCTCGGGCTACGAGACCTGTCTATTTATCAGCGTGCCTGATTTCACTGAACACTTGACTGGCAAACGCAGACTTGGTTTGTGCCGCTGTATAGAACCAAATGTCCTTACGGTGGATGCTCAATTATAGATCGCCCCTTTCTTTCTTGTCGCTTCGAGAAAAAAAGCTTTATTCTGAGATTTAATTCTCTCATATATACATTATCACAGGAATCCCCGTCTTTTGAATATAAGTATCGGTCTATGTTTCCTATTTACATCAAACGTCTTCGACTAAACCTCTTACTATTGAGTATTTGTCTATATTTCTGAGATGACGTAGTACTTACATTATTGGGACTATTGTCCTCATCTTTGTTGCCATTTATACGACGTTTAATAATCGATCATTCTATTTGTCTATATTTCTGAGATGAGGTAGCATTTACAGTATTTACATTATTAGGACTATTGTCCTCATCTTTGTTGCCATTTATACGACGTTTAATAATCAATCATTCTATTTGTCTATGTTTCTGAGATGAGGTAGTATTTACAGCATTTACATTATTAGGACTATTGTCCTCATCTTTGTTGCTATTTGTACGACGTTTAATAATCGATCATTCTATTTGTCTATATTTCTGAGATGAGGTAGTATTTACAGTATTTACATTATTGGGAAGATTATCTTCATATTGATGGCCATTTGTACGACGTTTAATAATAGATCATTCTATTTGTCTATATTTCTGAGATGAGGTAGTATTTACAGTATTTACATTATTCGGACTATTGTCCTCATCTTTGTTGCCATCTGTATGACATTTCGGCCGTTGTACACATGGCCTAGTGGATATAGACTTTGGTTAGTTTATGTGACTTAACACAAAGAGTTGTGAGTTCAATATCAGAGTACATCAGTGGTCAACAAGTAACTTACAGAGTTAGAGGAAGATAATTCATGACTACCAAAAAGAGGACCTACTATGCAAAGAATGAAAATCATATGTAATATAGGGTTGCGGTTCGAAATTCTTAGCACATGAAGAAGGCTGGAGGGTACAACGGCCGAAACGTCGTACAAATAGCAACACAGATGAGAACAATAGTCCGAATAATGTAAATACTGTACTTACTATTTATTTAAATTTTTCTTCCTAAATAGAAGTCGATAGGTTTGGCTATCGTCGGGTTCCAGCTTTTGAACGGAAGTACGTTTTTAGTCTTGCTCTCTGTTTAAAATTTGTTTTCCGGTTTCGTCTAAAGTATACTTCGATGATATACTCCTAATGTATCCGCCTAAACCCTGAAATTTAATTTCATATTTTATTATTTCACTTTTTTCTCGATTTTAGTTATACAAATTTTACTAATTAAACCATATCTGGGAGAAGAAAAAAGGATTCATACATTTCCAAAAGGTGTTAGCGCGTAAGTGAATATTATAAACTCAACTGAGCTGACAAGATTATCCCAAGAATCCATCATTAGGTTGCCATTGCTTTCTGCAGTAGACTGTTTGCAAACCAAATCTATAGAACCTAATATGTCCTGCTATTCAACCTATAGCTGTAGGAAAAAGAGGTGGATTATATTATTATATTAGTAAGTAGTAAGTGAATGCAAAGAATTCAACTAGAATTCGAACTCGGCTGCCCGATTTCTCGTTCCGAGCCGATATCCACTGCACCAAACGCACATTGAACTACTGAAACTTTTGGAACTAAGCATAATTCCTATTATATATATATATATATATATATATATATATATATATATATATATATATATAAACATAATTCATATATATATATATTTAATAGGTTCTTTTTATATTTTTCATTTTTATATAGATAATTTTATTATTCAATCATAAAATTTCTGTGTGACTTTTTACTCTTAAACATACACACACACATTTATATATATATATATATATATATATATATATATATATATATATATATTAAAAAAGGATTAATTCAAAGATGTTGAATGGCCATTTCGATATGAAGATCCCCACGGGGGACGACACATCACCTCAGCAACAGAAAAAACCTTTCAGAAACTGGAGAAAAATTAGTCTACTTTTCCTTTTTAAATAGATTGCAAAGAAATTAAAAAATAAATAATAAAATAAAATAAAATAAAAATAAAAATAAACATAAAGGGAAAGAAAAAGAAAAAGAAAATGAAAAAGAAAAAGAAAACAAAAAAGAAAAAGAAAAAGATAGAATAAAATCAAATAAATAAGAAAAGAAAAAAAAATTGACATCTTTGAATTAATCCTTTTTTAATATATATTTTCTCTGTAATATTTTATTACATGGAGCTCTCTTCCTGTATCATTTTTTAATATTAAAATAAATTTTTAATATTAATTAGGATCGGTTTTTTGGAATTTACCTTCCTGCTTTTTTCCCTTGGATTGAAGTATCTGAATTAAAATATATATATATATATATATATATATATATATATATATGATAATGTGTAAAAGTATTAGGACAAGAACTATTTTATCTTTTATGAGACATATTGGCAGAAAATAAACAATTTACTTAAAGTAATTTTATTTGATTTCCTCAAGAAATGCTTTAACAAGAAAAAATAATTTTACAAAATAAATTTAATATTTAGCATAATAGCCTTTTGTTTTGATCACAGCCTTCATTCTGTCCGGCATTGACATCACAAATTTCTTCAATGTATCTAATGGTATCTCCTGCCAAGCAGATTGTATTTGTTCCCTAAGTGTGTCTTGCGAAGTAACATTAGATTTATCAATTTTTTTTATCCAAATTATTCCATAGATGTTCAATAGGTTTGAGATCAATGCTTTGTGCAGGCTAATTCAAATTCCGAAGCCTTCCGTTATCTTCCTTCTTTGTTAATTAATTCTTACAAAGGTTTGTATTTGAATTTCAGTGAGGTTTTTAGGAAAATCACTCCTGTCCTAATACTTTTGCACACTACCGGTAGTGTGCAAAAGTATTAGGGAATGGGTGATATTAAACTTTATTTTGATGCCTCATAAATGATAAAAAATTCTTGTCCTAATACTCTTGTACAGTACTATATATATATATATATATATATATATATATATATATATATATATATAGTACTGTACAAGAGTATTAGGACAAGAATTTTTTATCGTTTCAATCCTGGGTTAAAAAGCAATCGGAGTCTAACAGCGAAATATATCTGTCTGCGGATGACAATATATATATATAAAGTGAGAGAGAGAGAGAGATTTGATAGGCCGGCTAATGGCATTCGAGATTCCAATCTGTCCTATTATTTAACCCATATCTGGAGAGAAGTGACGGATTTTTTTAAGGGGATTTGCACCTAACTGATATTCGAACTTGGCTCCCTAATTTATCGTTCGGAGCCGATATCCACTGCACCACTACGCACATACAATGGATTGCTGCTGTCATATTTTAGGTTTAACCTTCACGGTTAGGACCCACCATGAAAGCCACATAGTGTAGCGAACTACCCTTATTCCCTCTGTACTCCATCGGCGAGAATTAAATTCCGCTAGTGCAGCTTATTTCCGCGAACCACTGCTTTCTGGAACCGGCTTCCAATTGGATGTTTCCCCAATTGCTACAACCTTAATTTGTGCAAGTCTAGAGTTAACCGTTATTCATAGAAACTACCCCTTATAGTAACCCTCTACGGGGTAAACGTTACTGTAAAAAGAACCAAAAACAAATAAACAAACAAAAAACTGCTTATATGTATTTTATTTATTTTTTACTTTATGAAAAACTGTGAGAACTGTAATTTATAAAATGTATTACTGTTTGCGTTGCTTTAAAAATGAGTTGTTAGTAATTTTGCAGTAAATGTTAAGTAACCATTTTTTACCAGAGTTCATATTGCAATTTTTTAGTTAATGGTTTTCTCTAGGATTTTTTTTACCAGAACTCATATTGCAATTTTAGCCCTAATGATTTTCTCTGGTACACCGTATTACTGGTTTCCATTTTGTGTTCATATCTATACCTCTATACTTATATGTATATTATTTATTTATTTATTTTTTACTGAACGCAAAACTGTGAGATGAATTGCACTTGAAATAGTGTGTGAGATATTTTGCTCATAATGCCAAAAATTAAGAATATATTGGCTTTGTAGTATCAGTTCGAATTCCAGTTGAATTCATTTCATTCACTTACGCACAAATACCCTTGAGAAAGGTATTAATCCGCATTCTCCCTCCAGTTATGGGTTAAATAACAGGGAAGATTGGGTTCTATAGCCTTGGTTGGCAACCAGTCTACTTCAGAAATTAATGGCAACCTACTGTGGGAAAATGTTCTGCCCAGTCAGTAATATCTCTTTCGAGACATGATCGTCCAAGCGTGTATCACGTACGGCACTTAACTGACTGATTGACTGTTATATCTTTTACAGCAGTCAATGATTTTATGGATACAATTATCGCAAACTGCGGTGTATAAATCCAACTGAAGATTTTTGGTAAGAAATTCTATATCTACCGTATAGACCGACGTCCTCATACATACGGCAGGATACCAGTGGCCCAAAACCTAAGCCTACCGGTAAATGATGCTAGATTCCAATATGCAATAACTTGTGCTAAAACTACATAGGGTCAAACCATTTACCTACATACTGAGACACTGTCCGTAGTATATTTATGTATGCGTCGTATAGCAAACAACCTACAACACACACCGGTAGGTACTACATATTGTATTATATAGGAAGAAAGTATCGATATCGACACACGTGGTCGACAACGGATCTCCAGACAACAAACGTAACCGTTGAATGATGTGTGCTACTGGAATCACGTGATCATAAATATTTAGTGTATAAAGTTCCAGAGACAGAAGGTTTGAGTGTATCAGGTGCTGTGCATCAACTCGAACTAACCTCCATGTTTTCGGGCGGAGAGTATCCCAGGCGGTTATCAGCCGAATGGCGGAGTCTCGTCTCGGGAAGGATAGACTGGGTGTCTAACCCTGGGAAATTTTTGCTTTAGTGGGTGGATTCCTTATTATAAAAAACACCTTGTGCTACGTTTTGCTTCAGTGGAGAGACAGATTAATATCATTCTGTGTTGTGCATCATTCTAGAGTTGTGCGTTATTTTTTTCTGAGTGAATTATTCTGGAAAATTACTCAGAGAGCATTATTGTGTATTATTGACTTTATGCAAAGATACCAAAATATTAGAATTCGCTTATAGCGAGTTACCAAAAGCTTCCCTTCAGAATAACGTAACGAAAACTAATGTTATGAAATATTTTATCTGTATAATATTTCGTCAAGACTACTGATAAAAACATTAAATTCATAATTAACTATTTTTTTTTTTTATATGCGTTTCACCCCGAGCAAGGCATGTCACTGCCACTACTGCGCAGGGGGCTACGTAGAGTGGAGAAAGATGATTAAATATAGGAAATGTCAGAGGGTGGGTGATAGGCGGGTAAGGATACCGAGAATGAGGGTTGGGTAGATGAGAGTGTTGTGAGAATAGTTGGGAGTTAGTGTGATAGGAGGTGTCTATTGACCCTATATTTAAACACCTGGAGATTGTAACTGTCGGGAAAGCAGACTTGTGGAAGGGAGTTCCACATGCGGGAAGCGCGAGAAAAGCTGTTGGAGTAGAATTTACGGTTACATCTTATTTGTTTAACTGTAAAAGGGTGGGACCTAGTTGCTAATCTAGTATCTCGTTAAAATATTAATACCATAGATTGCGCGTCATACCAGGTAGTTGTTTGATAGTACTGCTTCGGTCAGTGTTTACATATAGTGTATCAGCAGTTTGACGTAATGTGTACGGTAGCATTGATAGAATACGAAATTTACGTTATTATTTGTTGTGGAACTTCGTCGCCAATTTGTTGTGGAGTTGTGGCGAAACTTGGCCGCAAAGTTGTAGTGACCGGTTTGTGCCGGAAGTAAGGCGCGGAACAAGAAGGTCGGTTCAAAGCAGTGTTTTAGTATAACAAGAAAACAAGATATCCAAAAGAAGTGTTAATAATAAGTAATATAGAAATAAGTAAGTCCGAAGGTATTATTACGCTACCTGACTAGTAGCTGTCGTTAAATGCTTCCGTTAACGTCTGTACTTGACTGCTGTAACTAACGGTCTTTATTTGCTTTCCCACTTAAGACAAAATATGGCACGAGGCCCTTTTTACTCTTGGTAATCTGGGCCAAATAGCCCGGCCCAACATTTCCCTTTGATTTTACCCAGACGAGACTCTACCCTTCAGCGGAGCGTCGACTGCACAGAGTTCGACAATGCTTAGGACAGAAACTGTTCCGGAAGTCACGCAGGTAATCTATATGTAGCAAGAGGACGAGTCCATTTCTCGGACGAGTGAACCATAAAACTATATTATTGTTTGGTAAATTTTTGCTGTGTTATAAAGCAAAATATACTCACCAAACGATAGTCTGAGTTGAATATATCATTGCTGAGATAAGTTAATTGGTGTACAGTAATTGCAAAGAGTGCTAGCCTACTTGATTACAACTCGGTGCCAAAGGTTTGAACTTTATACCCGCCATATAAATTGACACGTAGGCTTGAAAACACAGCTTTCGGTACTTTTTGAAACTTGAAAACTCGACCCTTTTGCTGTTTTTTTATGACTAGCAGTATAGCCCGGCGTTGCTCGGGTGTAATGAAAGCTTTAAAACTAATCTATGGTCCTGGAGCTCAGACTCTTTGGACGTTTGCACGAAAGACTAAAAAGCAATAGTTGTTTCCAGTTAAAACGAAACCGTAGACTGAAAGAAAAATGGATGGATGTAAGTCAAATTTTGATTTCCTGGTATCGATATCAAATAAGTTTTTTTCGTCGTAAACTGAATTTTGAAGGCTAAATAAGTCCTGTGAGTAAATGGTATCATGGCTGAGACTAAGAACTACAATTATACCTACTTAGAGCCAAACCCGAAGCAGAAACTAAAATAAAAGGGCTGAAAAAAAATACAGACATACAGGCAGATAAACCGACACACACACAAACATTTTGCCTTTTGTATATATATTATTGATTTTCTGCACTAAAAAACTAATAATAGATAGAGAACGCCACTGGAAACTACGTCCACTTAAGAAATCACTAAATAAATTAGGTTACAAACATTTCTTTCTTGTGTCCTTTCTTGTCAGGCTACTTCTGCTTTGAAATCATTTCTTTCTATGATATTTATTCCAGGATAGGATAATAAACTATATCCAGCAATAAGCTACTTTACTCGGGAGATTGTAGATTTTGAGGAACGTGGAACCATCTCTTCATTACTGTTAACCACAGGTTGACACTGATCCGGATCTTAGCACCTGTTCACGCCTCAATTATGGGCAAATAGCGAACATCCCAAACAAAAATAAACACGTTGAATGTTTAAAATGTATATATATTTACAGTCAAAATACATTTTTATATATAAAAAAAAATACTAGTAATACATATCTATTGTAAAATTACTAACAATACACTATTGTACTCATCTTTGTTGAAATTTGTATTACGTTTCGGTAGCTGTACAATATGGACTTCTTCAGGTGCTAGGAATTTCGAACCAAGCACTTTATTACAATAACTAGGGTGACGTCGAAATAATAGATAGAGAACGCCAATGGAAATTATTAAACTTAAGGAATCAGCACATATGCTAGGCTACACAAATCTCCTAAGCCGACCAGGCATAGAGATGAACACAATATTGAAACCAGTAATATGGAATGCCAGAGAAAATCATTCGGGCTAAAATTGCAATAGAAGCTCAGGTAAAAAAATACTAGAGAAAACCATTAACTCAAAAATTGCAATATGAACTCTGGTAAAAAATGGTTTCTTAACATTTACTGCAAAATTACCAGAAACTCGTCTTTAAAACAACACAACCAGTAATACATTTTATAATTGAATTTCCAACAATGCATTTTATCTGCAGTTGAAACCATACAATTACGTTTAAAATATTTATATTTTGGCAGTTCCGACATGACCAGTAACTACTACTGACATCAAGGCCTCTGATCAGGAGATTAGAGGTTTTGAGGAGTCTGGAACCACTATTTAATTGCTGTTGTACCTAGGTCAACCCTGAGCTGCTGCATGAAGTAACCGTAAGGTTACCGGCAAACAGTGAAGCTCTAGATGAAAAATAGACGCTGTGAAATTGTAAAAATAATATCAACACTTTTTTATATAAAAATAAATTAACAAAATACATATTTATAGTAAAATTACCAACAACTCATCAAACAACATAAAAAATTCTTACATGATATTAATATAAATTCCTACATTTTCTTAAAAAATCAAAATATAACTACAAAATATACTACAACATAAAGCACACATATCATCGCATATAATAGTTATGACTGCTCAAATATATGTGTACAGAATTGGAGTATTATCTACCATGTATTCAATTATGAAAGCATAATAACATATATCATATTTTTTATTACTCCAGAGCTCTCAAGAAATTTAAATTTCAACATTAAATAACCTGGAAGTGGTTGATGTGCCGTTAAAAAAATTAAATCAAATCGAATAATCCTGCGAAATCCTTCTGAAATAGGCTAGCATTAGACTATTTTTTTCTGGTCGACCTTCTGTAAAGATAGAATAAAACAGAGGAGACAAGTTTTTTTTCCACTGTATTTGGCAATGTTAGGTGGATTAAATGACTTTTTTGCTTTGTTTTGTTTCCTTCTACAATATCAACGGGAATAATAATAATAATAATAATAATAATAATAATAACAACCTAGCATCGGTTACAGAAATAGAAGATGTCACCATTCTATGGGATTACACCATCTAAATCGATAATCGAAAAAATCGGGTTATAGAAGGAATGGTCCGATGTTAATTAAATTTTATACCCTTATAGACAAAGACATAAGAAACGATATTCAGAAAATTCAAGGTTTCAGTTCTTACAATAGTGCAGAAAATCAATAATATATATACAAAAGGCAAAATGTTTGTGTGTGTGTCTGTTTATCTGCCTGTATGTCTGTATTTTTTCAGCCCTTTTATTTTAGTTTCTGCTTCGGGTTTAGCTCTAAGTAGGTATAATTGTAGTTATGAGTCTGAGCTCCAGGTCCATGGATTAGTTTTAAAGTTTTCATTACAACCGAGCAACGCCGGGTTATACTGCTAGTGCATAACACACACACACACACACACACACACACACACACACACATATATATATATATATATATATATATATATATATATAAGATAGCCCAAAAAGTAGTGACCTTTTTTTATTAATCAGTGAATGATGTTGAAATATGTCCGAAATGCATGTAGCAATTGTATTCAATTTCTGACAGCGGGAAGTAGTAACATCAGACGTTATAAATAACACGTGCACCGTGCCCAGCCATAACTTATAAGTCGGACAGCTGTGAGACGGATAGATGTGTCTAGAAATCTCGTTCGGGGCTGTTTGCTTTACGACTTCAAAATGGGCTTATCAGCAGCTGCATTAAGTCGCCGCATATGTCAAGCGTTTGTGGATAGTTCTGTGGATGAAACGTACTGCAAGGCGTTAATTTCGAAAATTCAAGTTGGGAGATTTATCTCTCTATGATGAACCTCGCAGTGGACGACCACAGGTCTTGAATGACAGAGTCCTGAAGGCGGCCATTGAAGAGGACAGTAGTCTAACGTGTGGTGATCTTGCACGACAGTTCAACGTTTCCGATGAAACAGACTGCACCTGCACCGCCTAGGTAGGACGTACAAACTAAGCCAGTGGGTTCCGCAAACGCTGTTCGAGGTCCACAAGGGACAACAAGTGGCAGCCTGTGTATCGCTGCTTTCTCACCACCGTACCGCATCCTTATTCAATTGAGTGCTTTCCAGTGATGAAAAGTGGGTTCTGTACAAAACTCCTAAGTGTTCCAGACATTGGTTGTCTCCTTAAGATGCTGTCCCTCATACCGCAAGACCGCCTATGGACCCACGCAAGATTATGCTTTGTGTCACTGGAGACCTATACTCGCAGCAAGTGAAACGTGTGCAAAAGTATTCGCCCCAGAAGGAGCCAGCACTGTCGAATCGCAAAAATGTGCTTTTCCTCGATGACAACGCCAGGCCGCATGTCGTGCGAGTGGTCAGGGATACCATACAGCAACTTGGGTGGGAGACTTTGTGTCATCCACCTTATTCACCTGACTTTGCACCATCCGATTACCACCTCTTCCACTCCCTGGATAATCATCTTCGTGGGAAAACCTTTAGTAATGAAGCAGACTTACGCAAATGCCACACGGACTTCTTTGCGTCACCCCCTCCCCCGGAGTTCTACCGCAAGAACATTGAACAGTTCGAGACACCTTGGCAGAAGGTGCTGGATGACGGTGGTGATACTTCGACTAATTATAAGTTACACATACTGTGAAGCGATTTTTTTTTTGTCCTTTAAAAACGGACAGAACTTTTTTGGTTAACTTGTATATATATATATATAAAAGGCAAGATGTTTGTGTGTGTGAGTTTGTCTACCTGTCTATCTGTCTGTATATCCTTAATACAAATCCACAATTTTTATCCGATTCTGACCAAACTTCGCAGAAATATTTTTAGGCTTTCGGTCAGGTCCTGGGCTAATTATTTTTTCTGATTTCGCCCTGATATCGGAAATTGATTGCCCAATATTTGATCAGATCTGATCAAGGTCAGGATTTCAGTCATTTTATCGAGGTTCTTGCTTCAGAGTCTGCCCTAACTTAGCAAAATTATAGTTTTTAGTCTCAAACATTAATAGATCATTTCAGACGACTCATTTTCCCCGATATCCAAAATCGATACCCCCAATATTCTGATCAAAAACAGATCTTCAGCCACCAATATGGCTGAATTTCTTCAATTTTACTCCTGATGAGTACGATAAGTTTTCATGAACTTATTTAGGTTAGTTTATCCCTGGATGACTTATTTGATTCCGATATTGGAAATCGATACCCCGATATCCAACCGGGTCTGATCAAAATCAGGTTTTCAGCCCTTTTATTTTAGTATTTGCTTCGGGTTTGGTTCTAAATAAGTATAATTGTAGTTCTTAGTCTCAGCCATGATACCATTTACTCAGAGGACTTATTTAACCTCCAAAATTCAGTTTGCGACGGAAAACTTATTTGACATCGATACTAGGAAAACAAAATTTGACTTACATCCATCCATTTTTCTTTCAGTCTATGGTTTCACTTTAACTGGAAACAACTATTGCTTTTTAGTCTTTCGTGCCAACGTCCAAAGAGTCTGAGCTCCAGGACCATGGATTAGTTTTAAAGCTTTCATTACACCCGAGCAACGCCGATCTGTACTGCTAGAAGTTTCAAGGTTGCAGTTCTTACAATAGTGCAGAAAATCGATCATATATATATATATATATATATATATATATATATATATATAAAAGGTAAGATGTTTGTATGTGTGTCTGTTTATCTGCCTCTTTTTAGTCTTTCGTGCCAACGTCCAAAGAGTCTGAGCTCCAGACTCCGCATAACGATGATACATCAGAGGACGATCAATTCGAGAGAATAATGAAGCCTCGTAAAAGCCGACAAAAATATTAGATAGGAAAGGACTCAAAGCGAACCCATTGCTACACGGTCAATCTGACGGTAAATAATATTATTAAGACTAAATTCAACAGATGAGGTGGCAAACTTCATAAGAACAACAAATACACTCTCAGAAAAATCCGTAGGAGACAACGAGGAACGATACAAAATATCACAACACATCTCAATTGTATCAGACAGTGAAATCCCCCTAGCTAAACACTCAACCGCTGAACCGATATATATATATATATATATATATATATATATATATATATATATATATATATATATGATGTTTAGAACAGATCATGATTAAAGATGTTTAGAACAGATCTTGATTAAAGATAATAGACACTCTTTGTCTGTTATATTTAACACAATATATATATATATATATATATATATATATATATATATATATATATATATGTTCTAGATATATATTATATTATATATATATAGAACAGATCTTGATTAAAGATAATAGACACTCATTGTCTGCTATATTTAACACAATATATATATATATATATATATATATATATATATTGTGTTAAATATAACAGACAATGAGTGTCTATTGTCTTTATTCATGATCTGTTCTAAACATCTTTTTTTTTGTTCTGGTTTTAGGTGAAAATAAAGACATTGTCCACCAATTGGACAATGTTTGTCTTTATTTTCACCTGAAACTAAAGCCAAAATGCAATGTTTAGAACGACTCATGATTAACATAATACATACTCATAGTCTGTTATATTTAGCACAACATATATATATATATATATATATATATATATATATATATATTAGAACGAAGAAAATAATTGCAACGTTTAAAACATTAATTTGAAACAGTTCTCAATGTAAAAATCGAACAATGAATATTTATTAATATGTTCTAACGTATTCATTAATAATAATATTAATAATGTACATTTATATATCCCTCCCATCCTGCTCAGAATGTGGTGTTTCTATTTTTCTTATGCTTTAATATAAGATACTCAACAGTATTTACATCGATATATATATTGCCTTCCTTTTAGACGGCTTATCAATATAAATATTTTGCCGTCATTTTTGACGGCACGAGCCCACTAGTTTCAAAATAATTTTCTGGTGTTTGTTTTCTTTTAATATTTGTCTTACATGTGCTCAGAATATATAGTATGTTAAGATGTATTTCTCCGTAAATATGGCTTAGTATACTCTTCACGATAGTTGATCTTCATTCTTCAGCTTGTATGAATGGGTGTGGTATTGTGACCTATGTGCAGTATAGCTTAAAGTACTTCAGCTTTTCTTACTTTTCTAGACACTTGTCACAATTCTCCCAGAACAGATTTGATTGTACGAAACTAGTTATTTTCTTTGTCGATACATCTCTTCAGCCACAATTATCTGCTGATTATCTGAGGTCATTTCCTTTAATGCTTATGTATAGGATCCAGAAAGAACTATTTTTGTACTGTAATTTTAGGGTCTGCACAAGGGATCCTAAATCTATTATCAAAGGTTAGTTTCAGGCAGACTTTACTGCTGATTATCTGAGGTCATTTCCTTTAATGCTTATGTATAGGATCCAGAAAGAACTATTTTTGTACTGTAATTTTAGGGTCTGCACAAGGGATCCTAAATCTATTATCAAAGGTTTAGTTTCAGGCAAACTTTACTGCTGATTATCTGAGGTCATTTCCTTTAATGCTTATGTATAGGATCCAGAAAGAACTATTTTTGTACTGTAATTTTAGGGTCTGCACAAGGGATCCTAAATCTATTATCCGTATGTCGTGGCTGGTATAATGTGACATCCGGTCCCCGGATGTATAAAAGACAATGTGCGCTTAGCACGAGGAGCTGTCTTTATCACGGACTTCGAGAAGTAACACTTACTACTCCGAGTGACTGTAAATATTTTATATGCATCTTGGTTGTACCACTCTGGTAATAAAGTAGTCCATCTACGTTTCTTTGTGTATCCCTTCATTCCACGATACAACAATTGGCGACGAAAGATTCGAATTCATAGCGATCTACCAATAAAACGTCGTTCAAGGGTTAAAAAGAGAAAAAAATATATAAAATGGTGAACTTCAAAATTTGGAATTCTTTAAACAACAAGGAATACAGCGTCAAGAAGATTTAAAACTTTGCACCTTAGAACAGGAAGAGCGGAAAAAACAACGGCTTGAGGATTTGAAAAATCCCCAAGAGAATATTGAACGGCAAGAGAAAAGATTTGTGAAACTGCTGGAAGGCTTTACAAAGAAAGAAACTGATTCGGCAAATTCTAATACATTCTCACAAGAGGCGATAATTAATACAATCGGTGAATTTATTTACAAACCTGAAGAAGAAATGACATTCGAGGCGTAGTAAATTGTGCGCGTTGGTTTGTTAAAGATATGCAGATTCGCTGAGCTGGTTTTAATCGAAATTAACTGCTCAAATGTTACGTCCGTCCACTGCTAATAAAACCGACCTGATACAGCTTCGTCGAATAGACCCACTTCAGTCAGAAGATAATTAGGAACAAAAAGAAACAGAGAGAATAAAATAGAGATAAAGAAAGAGAAAGAGAGAGAGAGCGAGAATGGCGACATATGGGGAGCGAGAGAAAGAGACAATGGAGACAAATGGAGTGAGTTAAAGAAAGAGAGGAAGCAGAGTGTCTTTTGTTTATCATTAATACAAGGCCTGCGCCATTGCAAATGGACGATTTTCTCTTGGACACTTGTTGTAAGAGGCAATTATAATTTCTGTTCATCTTTGTCTCGATACTCAATTATGTATGACTGTCCTGCATTCATTCTCGACTGATATTTACGACGCGAGTAGGTTTCCTCTCTAGCGTTCCCTTTGTTCTTGGATATTTCCGCATGGCTCCTTCCCTCCTCGACGACCGTTTTCTTTCTCAGAAAAACCAGGACGACATCTGCAATTCCAGGTAGACTGAAGAAATCATGCATTTGCGCAAAGACCTCCTTTACATTCTGTGATTTGTATTCGGTAGTGGAATCGATGTGCGAATCACCAATAACCTCTCGATTTAATCGATTTGCTTCTGTCAATTTTTTAACGCTATATACCAGAGCCAGGAAAGTTAATTTGATTGATTTGTTTTATTTTGTTTTGCGGTTGATAAACCTCAACGCAGTATTTAATCCCGGCAAGATTTTTTGGATATGCACGTACGAATGTAATTCGAATTCTATTCGAATTCGTTGCATTAACTTACGTGCAAACATTCTTAAGATAGTAATTTCCCCTCGAGCTATGTATTAAACAGCAGAACAGACGTAATTCTACATCCTTGGTTGACGACTAGTCAACCGCAGAAAGTAATGGCAACCTACTGCGGGAAAATCTTCTGCTGATCAGAAGATATAAAATATGTGTGGGAAAAATGGTACAATTAATATTTTCTTTGTTTTCAAATATTTGTCATTGTTTATTCTCTTCTTAGTCACTCGTGTTATATATTATTTCATTTTCGATTTGTTTTGTCAATAATTTTACGGTATATAAGAAGACCAGGAAAGTTAATTTGATTGATTTGTTTTATTTTGTTTTACGCTTGATATGCACGCATGAATGTATTCCGAATTCTATTCAAATTCGTTGCATTCACTTACTCGCAAATAACCTTAGAAAAGCCATTTACCCTCGAGCTATGGGCTAAATAGCAGGGCAGACTGAATTCTATAGCCTTGGTTGGCTACTAATCAGCCGCAGAAAATAATGGCAAACTCCTGTGGAAAAATCTTTTGCTCAACCTAAGATATAAAATGTTTTGGAAAAAATGGTACAATTAATGTTTTTTTGCTTTCAAATACTTGTCGTTATTTTCTTTCTAGTTTCTGAGTTATATATATATTATCGTTTCGCCCCAAGCAAGGCATTATACTGCCACTGTAGTGAAGGGGATTACATAGGAGAAAATTTATGAGAAGTAGTGACAAGTTATAGTGGGTGTCAGGAAGCGGGTAGGAGAAGGATGAGAATACTGATGAAATGAGACGAGAGCAAGAGAGAGACAGGACGCAAGTTAGTGAGATAGGAGATGACTATTGACTATACATTTAAATTCTTGAAGATTGTAGCTATCGGGGAAGCAAGTAAACAGAAGGGAATTCCACAAGCGGGAAGTGCGAGAAAAGAAGCTGTGGAGTAGAATTTGCGTTTACAACTTATTGGTTTTACAGTAAAAGGGCGGGACCTAGTTGCTAAACTTGTGGCTTGAGGGAATTTGTATATAGGGAGCACCATCAGAGCAGAAACCGTGAAAGCATTTGTAGAAGAGACACAGAGAAGCCACGCTGCGGCGGTGAGAAAATGACTGTATCCGAGCTGCCAAGTGGGGGTCGATCTCATTGCAGATTCTCAGTTGAATTTTGTCAAAGACCCCTAAGTGGATAGCAGGAGGATTCGACCAAATATAGCATATATATATATATATATATATATATATATATATATATATTCAATGCACGGGCAGATGTTAGATTTATATGTGTGCAGGATTGTTTCAGGCGGAAAAACTTTCTGGCCCTGGACAGAGAACCGACTTTCTTAGCAGCGGATTTAGCTATGGATTCTATGTAGACATCCCACTTAAGGTCTGTTGTGAGACTTAACCCGAGGAGGCGTAGTATTTTACTTTCAGAGAGACAAGCCTGATCCATGCTAATGTGGGGTAGGAGCGATTGTCTGTGATGGTTAATAGATAGCAGCTTCGTTTTGCAAACATAAAAATTCACGAGCCATTTTTTACCCCAGTCCACCACGGATATTTTTTTTTTTAATCATATCACCCCGAGCAAGGCGGTAACGCCACTGATGTGCAGGGGGCTACGTAAGAGTGAAAAGATTGGAAAAGAGAAAGCCGGAAACCACATCCTGAACAGGGAACAAGGGATAAGCCTCTACACCTGTACAATAGTGGGTGGATGGAGTTTGAACCGGGCGATAGTTTAGTTTATCTACTCCAATTGAGAAAAAAAATGAAAAAGAAAAAAAAAAGAAAAGTGAAAAGATTAGAAAAGAGAAAGCCGGAAACCACATCCTAAACAGGGAACAAGGGATGAGCCTCTTCACCTGTACAATAGATGTGGGTGGAGTGTGAACCGGGCGATAGTTTAGTCTATCTACTCCAATTGAAATAAATAAATAAATAAATAAATAAAAATAAAAAGTAGGGGCGTTGAGTTAACTAAGTTTTAACTTAGTTAAAGTCTAGTAAACAAAAATTTCTTTGAAAAAATACAAAAAAAAAAAACGCACTCATTCAAATAACTATGAAACTTTTAAAATTAGCCACAACAAAAAATTAAAATAAAATAAAATCAAAGCAAAATCATGACTTACTAGTAAATTGTTCCCCCCCTCCCCCCCCAAAAAACACACACGTGCTCATTTAGTGATAGAAGAATTATTTTATCTTTTTGTATAGTACGTGAATGTATGCGGGGGGGGGGGGGGTACGGGAGTCAACTAGACAATGGCTGAGCAAAGAAGACGACCAAGGAATTTAAGAGGAATTTTAAAACTAAATTATCCTCCAGTAAAAAAGAATTTCTTTGAAAAAAATACAAAAAAAAAAACGCACTCGTTCAAATAACTATGAAACTTTTAAAATTAGCCACAAGAACAAATTAAATAAAATCAAATCAAAGCAGAATCATTACTTACTAGTTCCCAACCCCACCCCACCCCGCAAAAAAACAAAAAAAAACACGTGCTTTCCAGTGATAGAAGAATTATTTTATCTTTTTGGATACTACGTGCATGGATGCGGGGGGTGGGTATGGGAGTCAACTGAGGTCCTTTTCAAGCTCGAAATCGAGGTTTGCTTTGTCAGCCTCGACAGATTATTACTTCACATTCTTTGTTGCAATGAGACCTGATTCAATTATTTTCTCTTCTTATACACTTTTAATTACTAAATTTACTAAATTTACGTGTCATAATTTTATTAAATCTTCTTCTATGTGTCGTGTCCTTTCAGGACGTAGGCGATCATGGCCCACACATCTCCCTATCACTTACTGCACTTCATAGCCCTTCCGTTATACCATTCAATTCTCGATCCAACATCCGTCATACCTTGATTTCTCTAGTCTTTCTTCCTCTCTATCCGTCTCATGATCGTCTGGTTCTCCAGGCCGTCCTTCCACATTATGTGCCCCCAAAACTTTAGCTTTTTTTTCCTTTTTTTTTGTGTTGTGGCTAGTGCCATGTGATATCCAGTCCCCCGGATGTATATAAGACAATGTGCGCTTAGCACTAGAGTTGTCATTATCACGTACTTCGGGAAGTAACACCTAAATGTTGTATATATATGTTGGTTGCACCACTCTGTTAATAAAGTAGTTTATCTACATTTCTCTGTGTATCCCTTCATTCGACGATACAACACTTTCGTTAAGAATCAGTTTCCTTATTGAGTCCATTCTTTCGAAAACCTCGTCGCTTCTCACGTTTTCGTCCATAGTATCCTCAGCATCCTTCTGCAGAACCACTTTTTTCTGTTGCTTCAAATCTTTCCTTCATCGTTGAAGAGACGTTTTAGCATTCGCTGCCCTTATCAAAGAGAGACATAGCAGAACAATCCAGTACTCTCTTCTTTGTTTTCAGCGACATTTTCCAGTCTCTTAATACTCTACTCAGCTTCTGGAATGCATCCTTTGCCATGCTAATTCCACTTCGGATCTCCGTACCGCACTTTCCGACTTCTGTTAGAACACTTCACAAGTTTTGAAATTTCTGCAACTTTTTGCTTTTTGTATCCCTAGCCACTTTATCAATATATTGAATAAGAAAATATTTATTTATTTAGCGACTAAATGCAGACGATGGGGATTTCATTAATTGCTGTTATGCTGTTTTACTATAAATGGTAGAAATGTTTGCTGCAATTAATGGATTAAAACTAAATGACTGGCTTATGGATTTAATATTTAAGTTATTAGCAAAAATTAATTAAACTAATCTTCTAATAAAGTGACGAATTAAAATATAGGATTATTTGTAGGTAAAGTCATTGCAAGGAGACAGCAATAAATTATTTTGTAGCGAGCTTAACAGTCACAGACTGCGCGGAATTTTAAGCTAACACTTCCATTGTGGTGTAGTGGATATCAGCTTCGAACGAGAAATCGGAGAGCCAAGTTCGAATTTTAGTTGAATTCCTTGCATTCCCTTGGGTAAGATCCGTCTCATCCCTGTATCTATGGGTCAAATCACAGGACGGACTGGGTTTTGTAGCCTTGGTTTGTCAACCAGTCTAACGCAGAAAGCAAAGATAACATACTGCAGAAAAATCTTCTGCCCAAGTGTGTTTCGCGTATGGCACTTAAGTGAATGATTGACTTGCAAAGTCTATCATTCAACAGCTTAGAAAACTGCAAAGGTAATTTCGAAGAAATAACTTTGAATTCTTCAATTCTCACCATGCGACTCAAAAAAAGCTTTGGGCCCTTGGCATGACGGTAAACCGCACCCGGCAGCAAGGCCTCTGATTGGGAGGTTGTGAGGAGCATGGAACCACCTCTTATTTGCTGTTATTCTCAGGTCCACTCTGACCCGGAGTGGTAGAACCTGTTAGGGCCCCAGCTATAGTTAACCCCCAAACTGGGGTCAAAACACTATGAAAGTTTACACTTTTATAGAAATATACACATAAAAAAAAGATTTTATAGAAAAATATACATTGTTGAAGAAAAATATTAGCAGCAATTTTTTTTTTTATAAAATATTACTACAACACATTTTTGAAGGAAAAAATATATTCAGCAAATCATTTTTTAATACAAAACTAGAAAACATTTTCAGTGTTCTAAAAAAAAAAGAATAAAAACAACATTTTTTTATTAAAATTTAACTAGATCAACATTCTTACTATAACTGTGCATTAAAAAAATACCTTAAAATCCTACTTTTTTGGCATTAAATAACATACAGAGGTTGATACGTCGTTAAACAAAACCGATTTAAGCGAGAATTGAGTTATTTAGACGACAAACTCAGTAGAACATGAATTGAGGAGAGTTCTTCAAATCCCAAAGTCTAGAGAACTGCAAAACTTTTCACTTTAAATCCGCATCCATTTGACTGATAAGATTTATGAGCGTTTAAAAATTACAGATTTCTGAAAAACTAACAATATTTTTACTTCTGCTAAATTAAAACCTTACATCTTCATTGATAAATTACATTAAAGGACAAAACGTGTCAGTTAAGATAAAATTTTCTTTTGTCTGTATTTAGTTATATCTGAAATTCACACACACACACACACACACACACACACACACACACACACACACACACACTGACACGAATAAAAACACACGAATACATGTATATATATATTTTAATTTAATAATAATCGAGAAATATTTTTAGGATAATTTTGTTAGGAAAAAAGATACATATTTTCTTAAAAACATTTCTCGAAAATTCTCATATTTTTAATCTATTTGTTTCAGCATTATGTTTAATTGATACTCGTATTTGAGCAGATATTCTGCGTTTTCTTATTATATATATATATATATATATATATATATATATATATATATATATACTCTTTAAAAAACAAGAAACTGAATATCTGTTCAAATACGAGTATCAATTAAAAATAATGCTGAAACAAATAAATTAAAAATATGTCGGTTAATTCCATTTCATAACTGCTGTCATCACACCTTCCACGAAATGTAGTTCTAGTCGAAAAAATTCATTCCATTTTCGATGCTTGTTCAAAAAATTTCACCAGAGGTTTGTTTTCTTTGTTTTAAAATACTTGTCATAGATTTTCTTTCTTCTACGAGTATCACGAGGATCTAAATAAAAATCTAAGTTTTGGTGATTGCACTAGCCAGCTGCTGTGACTTTTGTGACGGTACTGATTTGGCAGATTTCTGGCTGCTGCTTCTTACTGATCTTTAGGAGCCCGAACTCAGTGATATTGCTTAGAGAGGATGCTCTGAAAAAGTTTCATAATATCTCGGTACTTGTAGTACTGTGTCACGCATGGGTGGGTGTCCCTGCATATATTTACGGTGGACAATCCTGAGGCTATACTATGCTAAGTTATCAGCCATGCTCTGGCTGGTTTGTATCGTCACTGACAACATATAAATCAAATCTAATAAAAAACACAAAAAAGAATAAAACTAAACCAACAAACAAAAAAGTAAATACTCCGTCAGCGTTTCTTTCACTGATATTTGTGCTATCCGTCTTTTCTCTCGGAACGCTCGCCAGGTAAATCAAACTCTTCCATTACTATCACGGAGTTATTGATTCTAGGCTAACTTCCCCTTTGCCGAAAAAATCGAAGCACTCCCATGCATTACCTTGGTGTATTCATTCCGAACAATCGTCTGATGGCCAAAGAATTATCTTTTGATGACACTTAGTATTCGTTCATGTGCTTCTGTCTTTTTTCATTTATCGCCTCCCCTTTTCGCAGCACTGCAGTATATTGAATATGATAGCTGACAGTATAAAAAAGGCAATTTGTTCCCAGCCATTTGCCGGCATCTTTGTTTCAGTGACTGCAATGCTCACCATTAGAAATGGCTGAAAAACGCAAAAGTTAATTATGTGGTTGGTATTCAGGCATGAATGTTCCATTGCTTAACCTCTTATACAAATCGTGGACTTTCTTACCCGATTAATTATCAAAAACATCTCACCTCGCTCTTATATATATATATATATATATATATATATATATATATATATATATTCGTCATCTACACACAAGCCTGTTTCTTTGTATCAGACACACACACACACACACACACACACATATATATATATATATATTCGTGATCTACACACAATCCTGTTTCTTTGTATCACACACACACACACACACACACACACACACATATATATATATATATATATATATATATTCGTGATCTACACACAAGCCTGTTTCTTTGTATCAGACACACACACACACACACACACACACACACACACACACACATATATATATATATATATATATATATATTCGTGATCTACACACAATCCTGTTTCTTTGTATCAGACACACACACACACACATATATAATCTAAACTTATTTATAAATGGAACTTTGTCTCTGTGTGTGTCTGTGTGAGTGTGTGTCCGTTACCTAAATATTCCGAAACAGCTAAACCGATTTTCTTGAAAATTTACACAGTTGTACTATAAGAGTCTGCGAGTGTTCTTAGCTAGGTTTTGTGCCGAGGTACCCCCGATAAATATCGAAAATCGTTAATCGAAAAAATCGATTTAAATCAAATTTGATACTCTCGTAGACAAAAGCATAAGAAACGATATTCATAAGTTTCAAGGTTGCAGTTATTACAATAGTGCAGAATATCGATAATATAGTATATATATATATATATATATGGCAAGATGTTTGTGTGTGTGTGTCTGTTTATCTGTCTGTATGTTCTTTATACAAATCCATAATTTTTATCCGATTCTCACCTACTTTCACACAAATATACTTTAGGCTGAGTCTTAGGTCCAGGACCATGTGTTAGTTTGAAAGCTTTCATTACACCCGAGCAACGCCGGGCCATACTGCTAGTATATATATATATATATATGAAAAACAGAAATAAGCGATGTTTCAACGAGAAAATTTGATATAAAAGAAAAATGTACGAGAAGCCGTGGTTTTGTTTAAAGTGTAGATATGTGAAGGCACAATTTTATTCGCCTGAATTCAGTCAACATTTGACTCTAAACAAGTGTAGCGACACAAATATCATTATGGACACTTAATATATCATACATTAAATATAAGAAATAACAACAATATATATAAGAAATAACAACAATAAATATACACTTTAAATAAAACAGTCCCGGCTTCTCGCATCTTATATATATATATATATATATATATATATATATAGTGTATCAAGACAGCAAATAATTTTCTAAACATATACTGTTAAATATAAGAGACAATGAATATCTATTAGGTTTAGTCATGAGCCGTTTTAAAGATCATGTGAGCCGAAAGCTTAGAACCAACTTAATAAAAAATTACCCAAATGTTGGAGAATTTTTTTCTTTATTTTCAACTGAAATTAAAGCCAACGGCTCATGGTTAAACATAATAGACATTTATTGCCTTTTAGATTTAACAGTATACGTTTAGAAAAAAAAATATGTATGCATATTTCTGTAAAAAAAAATACTCATTTATGATCTGAGATTCAGGACAGGATGGTTAAATAAAAAGAAGACAAGAGGAAAACTGTATTTAAATCGCCTACGCGTTTCGTCCTGTGATGAAGTTTATCAAGGCAAAAAGACGTATTGTTGCCTTGATAAAATCCATTACAGGACGAAACGCGTAGGCGATTTAAATACGGTTTTCCTCTTGTCTTCTTTCGTTTTTAAACATATATAGATATAATGTCTTTAATTTCAGGTGAATTTCTGCTATTCGGTGACTGTTATCTTTGTTTATCTGTCAACACAAAATAAAATCATCTTTGATAGTGGATGTATTTTAACGTTATGTTAACGTCCCTGTAACCTCTCTGAAAAAAGCGCTCATGTGAAACGAAAGCTTAGAACCGGCATAAAACAAATATCCAAATCTTGGACAATTTTTTTCTTTATTTTCAGCTGATATTAAAGCAAAAATACGATGTTTTAAAAGGCTCATGATTAAAGATTATTGACGATTATTGTCTGTTATATATATATATATATATATATATATATATATATAAACATATCACTCCGAGCAAGGCGGTAACGCCACTGATGTGCAGGGGTCTACGTAAGAGTGACAAGATCGGAAAAGAGAAAGCCGGAAACCACATCCTAAAAAGGGAACAAGGGATGAGCCTCTTCACCTGATTTTGCCTTTGTAACTTATCACCAGTCAATAAAAATAAGAATCCAATTTGAAGAATACAATATTATTAAAAAAAATATAGAATTATCTGACAAATGCATTTATGCTCATATCAATTGTAACACAAATTGCTGCCATATCTGGTCGGGTGCCCCTGCTGCTCTCCTTGGGTTTCTTGACAAAATACAAAGGAGGATCTGTAACGTGGTTGATACTGACTTTGCAGACCGGCTGCAACCACTCTCTCACCGGCGTGATGTGGCTTCCCTGTGCCTCTTCTACAAGTACTTTCATGGCTACTGCTCCGATGAGCTTAGATCACTGGTGCCGCCTAAGCACGAATTCACACGAGATACTAGATTAGCAACTAGGTCCCACCCTTTTACAGTTAAACAAATAAGATGTAACCGTAAATTCTACTCCAACAGCTTCTTTCTCGCGCTTCCCGCCTGTGGAACTCCCTTCCACAAGTCTGCTTTCCCGACAGCTACAATCTCCAGGTGTTTAAATATAGGGTCAATAGACACCTCCTATCACACTAACTCCCAATTATTCTCAGAACACTCTCATCTACCCAACCCTCATTCTCGGTATCCTTACCCGCCTATCACCCACACTCTGACATTTCCTATATTTAATCATCCTTTCTCCACTCTATGTAGCCCCCTGTGCAGTAGTGGCAGTGACATGCCTTGCTCGGGGTGAAACGCTTATAAAAAAAAAAATTAAAAAAAAAAATGATTATATATATATATATATATATATATATATATATATATATATATAATCCAGCTTTAAAAATAATAAAAGTGCTCACTCATTGGTGTTTTATTTTAATTTTTTTTATTTTACAAAAAAAGAAGTTAACCTCAGTGAACCATTTTATTACAGACGGATCCTTGACAAAATCCAACAGAGAATCTTTGAGTCATGAGTTAACAGGTTTCAGGGGTAGCATAAAAACACGACAGAGATTGTATCTATTATTTTTTCAATATTGTATTTCAGATTTTAAAGTGAATAACTACAATTAAAAGTTAGTTTCTTATTAAAGAATTTCTTCTCAAAGAAGAGGCAATTTAAAAAAACATTGTTTAAATAAGACTGCTAAGAATAGAAAATTTAAAACTAATAAAATGATTATCTAAAAAAAAACAAAAAAAACTGAAAGACGGAAATAAATGAAAAATTATAATAGAAATAAATCCTAATAAAGAATTCTTATCTTACCTTTTCATAAAGGTGTTATATATCACTGTACGACGACAAACAACGAGAACACGCATATATAAAAATATAAGATTATATTTTTATTCCTGACGACGAGCCTGTGTGGAACAGAGAATGGAAGAGTGAGAGCGCACATAGAATGAGTCGACGGGAGTGTAAGTCTTGCCTGTGGTGTCTCTCTGCTTCCACTGGCCGTTCTCTGCTGGCGAATCTGTGTGTCGATTTCTTTTTATAGTCTTCTAGAACCGGGACTTTTCCTTCCGGTTTTGTCTCGCCTACGCAACGCCCACGTAATTCCAAGAGACACCTGTTTTGTTTACTTCCGTAGTCATTTCCGCCGCTGTCGGAAATAAGGTCAAACGAGCCCGACTCATAACCCTGCGACATCCGCTCCAGACGCCGACAGGATGTATTTCTCAAACACCTGTCTTGTCGTTCGCTGACCCCTTCATCGACGGGAAATATCATCGATTGCATCAACCTTCTTTGGGTGGGGGCTAGATTGCTATATTACAAAGGGAGTGGAATTCATTGTAGCGGCGAAAGATGAACCAGGTGCGTCCCAGCAGAATTGACCACCACTTTGTAGACCTGCACATGGAAAAAAGAAGTGAGTATGTTTCAAAGACAGAGGAAACTGGCTTCAAATAGTTTTTCTGCCTTCACAAGTTTAGACAGACTTTTATGGATGGGTAAGCAAAACAATTGACAATCATCTATTTTGTCAAGTTCTGATTTTGAAGAACAGAGATGGAAATAGTTTGAATGGTGAGGTAGGGAAGGTGAGCATGGATAAGGGGATGATCTGAGTGATACAGGTTGGGATGCATGGGTAAAATATGAAAGATGAGATGACAAAGAATGAGGTGATGGCTGTTCTTTGGCTCACTTCTTTTTCCTCTGTCGTTTTATCATTCTGACCTTTGTTGTCATTGTAGTAGTTTCATAGTAAGGTACAAGAGAGACATAATGTAATGTGATTGATCCTGACTTGGCAGCTCAGATACTGTCACTTTCTCACCGGAGCAATGTGGCTTTCCTGTGTCCCTTCTACAAATAGTTTCACAGCTTCTGCTCAGATGAACTTAGCTCAATGGTGCCTCCTATTTATGAATTTACTCGGGCTACAAGATTAGAAACTAGGTCCCAACCTTTTACTGTGAAACCAATAAAATGTAAACGCAAATTCTACTCCACCAGCTGCTTTTCTCGCACTTCCCACCTGTGGAATTCCCTTCCGTTTACTTGCTTCTCCGACAGCTACAATCTCCAAGAATTTAAATGTAAAGTCCTATAGTCATCACGTATCTCACTAACTTGCATCCTCTCTCTCATGTCCCTTTCTCCGTTCACTCTATTCTCATCAGTATTTTCATCCTTCTCGTATCCACATCCTGACACCCCCATTTAACTATCACTCTTTCTCATAGCTTTTCTCCTATGTATGCCCCTGGGACGATATGATTATAAAAACAAATATGAATCTAATGTCATCAGTAGATAGATAGATATAAATGAACAGACTGAAGATAGATAGAGAGCGAGAGAGTGACAGATATAAAATGAATTAGATAGATAAACAGATAGATAGATCGATAGATAGACAGATAGATAGATAGATAGATAGATAGATAGATAGATATGAAGCGAATGTCATCAATAGATATGAACATATATATATATATATATATATATATATATATATATATATGTTTGTGTCATCTTCTCTCTTATTGACTTGCATCGTCTCTCTCATGCTCCTTTCTCTGTCCACTTCACTTTCATCAGTATTCTTACCCTTCTCTTACCCATTCCTGACACCCTCTATAACTCGTCAATCTTTCTCATAAGTTTTCTCCTATGTAACACTCTGCGCACTAGTGGCAGTAAACTGCCTTGCTTGGGGCGATATGATTAAAAAAAGAAAACAAATATTTTAACATTTCTAATATTTTATTATTTTTCTCACTTTCGGGCCAGTTTATCAATGATGAAAATTAGTTCTTTTTTCTTTGTGGCGCAGTGGATATCGGCTCGGAACGAGAAATCAGAGAGCCGAGTTCGAATTCCAGCTGAATTCATTGCATTCACTTACGCGCAAATACCCTTAGGAAAGGTATTAATCCGTCTCTTCCCTCCAGTTATGGGTTCAATAATAGGACAGATTGGGTTCTATAGCCTTGGTCGGCAACCAGTCTACCGCAGAAAGCAATGGCAACCTACTGCGGGATAATCTTCTGTCCAGTCAGTCATGTCTCTTCCGAGACATGATCTCCCAAGCGTGTATCCCGTATGGCACTTAACTGACTGACATATTATTTTTGTATTTCTTCTCTTACTTCTGAAGAAATTTCATGCTGCAGAATTGATAATTATTTTTTCTGAAAAGAAAATTCTTCAAACAACTTACATATGAATAAAATTATTTTTGATGAGATTTCAAAGATAAATATTTCTTCGCAATTTCTAGTTAATAATGAAAAAATGTGATAACTTTGCAGCTAGTGATAATTTTCATTTTTTTAAGTTTTTTATAAATAAAATATATTTATAAAAAATAAGAAAAAATATATTTTTAAAATATAAAAAATATAATTTTGAAAAATAAAATATTAGAATTGATACTTCTTGTCACATTCTTTACACACATGTAATAAATAATTTTTCCTCTGAATAAATTAAATTAAAAAGCCCTGTAAATTGAATATATTCTACCTTTTTTAAATTACAGTTACAATTTTTTTTTACTATAAAGAAACATGTTTGCACATTGAATAAGACATCATTACTTTTACGAAAATATCTTGCCCGATGAAATTAAGTGGAAATAGACTCATTTACAAATATTCTCAGTTCTCCATAATCCATATTGGGTGAAACAGCGCCCAAATACTTTATAAACTGAGTGAACTTGCTCTCATTTCCGAATATTCTCCGTTCTCCAGAGAAACGGATATTATTTTCAAATAATAGAGCAAAAGGCCTCATCACAATAGAGTCAGTTCATTCCAACTGACGCTCAGATTTTTAATATTTTTTCAAGAGGGAAATGGATCCAATCATTTTATGTGTGTGTGTAGGGGGGATAATCCCGATGAATACAAATAGCGTAAAATTAAGACCAGTAATGTGTAGTAGTACAGGATGTGCGTTGTAGTACAGTGGATATCGGCTCGGAACGAGAAACCGGTGAGCCGAGTTCGAATTCAAGTTGAATCCACTGTATTCACTTACGCGCAAATACCCTTGGGAAAGGTATTAATCCGTCCCTTCCTTCCAGTAATGGGTTAAATAGCAGGACAGATTGGGTTCTATAGGCTTGGGTGGCAACCAGTCTACCGCAGAAAGCAATGGCAACCTACTGCGGGATAATCTTCTGCCCAGTCAATCATGTCTCTTTCGAGACATGATCGCCCAAGCGTGTATCACGTACGGCTCTTAACTATCTCCATTTTTCCACCTTGAGCCACATTTGTACGTAACATAGACAATAAATAGCCAGTCCCACACTGATTAGAAGCAATAATAACAATAATTTTCCAGATACAATTCCTATTTCATCCATAACTGTAGAAGAGATTGATTCATATCTTTTCACACGTAAATGAATGTAACAAACCTAACAATAACGATTGCCAAGAATTTTAAAAATCGCAAAACAAGGATATGACTTTTGTGTGCAAGATGAACTGACAGTTCTGGATAAAAAAAAAAAAAAAAAAACATACCAAGAAGTTATTAAGGAGCAGTCATAGCTGAGGTTCCTGGGATACGTAATGAGAAAGGAGGGTCTGGAAAATTTAATACTCACAGGACGGATAAAACGAAAGATAGGGGGAAAAACATAGCGAGATATATTTGATAGGCTTTGGCAAATAGATCACAGATCGCGGTTTAGAAAAGATACCAAGAAGAATAATATATTGTGAGCGACAAGAGACATGGCCAAGTGGAAGTCCATGATCGCTTAAGTCCTGAAGGGACACGGTACACGAAGAAGAAAAAGAAAAAGAAGAAGAAGAAGAAGAAGAAGCTATAGTTTCCATCATTCAAAGTTTTAAGAACACGACCGAGAGGCCGATGATAACGATTAGATCTTAAATCATTAGACTTCTGCGATAATTTACTTTCTGTCGAGTAGAACCGACAAATCTGCTGCAAATGAGACACCTTTTGATTTTTGTTCCACTCTTGTAAAATCTCTCTTGTTTTTTTTTCTATTTGTTTGTTTTTTTTTTACCGAAAATTATTGAAAGTTGATCTCGAGTATATTGTTTGAAGGTTATTTTATAGATTCAGTCATTTTAATTTACGAGCCTGTGAAGAAATTGATCCAAAAACATTTTATTAAGAATCAACAAAAATTAAATCGCTTAAAATTGGTTACAAAAATAGAAGATGTCACCATTCTATGGAATTACACAATTTACACAGACAGGAATATTGAAGCAAAGAAACCAGACATTAGTGTCAAATACCAAAAAGAAAAAAAACTTGCCTACAAATTGATATGGCTTGTTCAGCGGATTGTAAAGTAGCAACCAAAGAATTTGAAAAATCTATCAAAATATAAAAACCTGGAAATCGAAAGAGAAAATTGTGGAAATTGAAAACAAGAATAGTACCAGTGATAGTAGGTGCACTTGGATTGATAAAAAATTGAATAAAACAACATATTGAAAGAATCCCAAGAAATCCCAGCTTAAGAGATATACTTAAAATTGTCTTGTTAAGTACAGCTAACGTACTAAAAACTTAAAAACGCTAGTGATGTTATGGGAAATAGAAAAAAAATTAATGTAGCCATAACAACACACCACAACATGCCTTAAGTCTTTCCGCAGACTTGGTAGGCAGTGTGACCATAGCAGAAATCGAATTCTGATGAAAATGAGGTAATAATAATAATAATAATAATAATAATAATAATAATAATAATAATAATAATCTTCAGAAACTATCAAAATACAAGGATCTTGATATCTTCTTCTATGTGCCTTGTCCATTCAGGACGTAGGCGATCATGGCCTTCCACGTTTCCCTAATCCTGGTGGCTCTGAGCAAACTTTCTCCTGTGACACCATGCAACCCAGATTCTATCATCCACCTGTTCAGGGCCTTCAAATATGTTATCTACTGCCTTCCTCTGTCTCTTTTTCCATCTATCTCGCCTGTTAGTATCATGTTATCCAAGCCCTCCTTCCTCATTGCATGTCCCATGAACTTTAGTTGTCTCTTCCTGATGCTCAGTATTAATTTCCTTTTTGTTTGCATCCTTTCCAAAATCTCATCATTGCTTACATGTTCGGTCCATGATATCCGCAGCATCCTTCTGTAGAATCACATTTCAGTTGCTTTAAGTGTTTCCTTTATCGTCGACGATATTGCCCAGTATTCATTACCATATTGAAGAACTCACCTCACATCGTAATCCAGTACTCTCGTCTTTGTTTCTAGTGAAAGTTTCTTGTCTCATAATACTTTATTCAGCTTCTGAAACGCGTCCTTCGCCATGTCAATTCGCTTTCGGATCTCTGTGTCGCACGTTCCCTCTTCTGTTAGAACAATTCTTTTGATATTTAAATTTTTGTACCTGCTTGTATCCCCCACCTGTATCCGACATTTTGGGCCGCTCTTTTTGTGGATTACCGTGTATTCGTTTTTTTTTTGTTTTGTTTTGTTTTTTTGCAGTTTATATGTAGTCGTTTTTTTGTCATTTTCTTCAGCTACCTTCTGTAGGAGGTCTTTTACTTTCCTTTCCGTGTCTGCTATCAGCGCTGCATCATCTGCGTACCTTATGTTGTTCAAATTGTGGCCTCCGATGACAAATCCTGGCATAACATCTAGGGTCCTCAAAGCAGGATTGCTGTAGATCAATAATATAAAAATATCTGAAAAATAAATATGAAAGAATTAATGTTCATAAAATGGTACGCGGTTTGCAATCAGCGGAATTTGTTTCACAACAACCAGAATTTTAACAATGTAAGATATGCAGATGACAAAAACAAAAGCTGCTACTAAAAGTCGCAAAGGAAAGCGTGAAGAAAGGAATAAGTATAATCACCAAAAAGACAAAATGCATCGTTATCAACAACAAGATGTACTAAAAATACAATTTACGATTCGTAGATGCTAAAATCAAATAAGTACAGAAATTTAAATATTGGGGAAGTATTTTAACAGAGGACAGAATGTGCGACACTGAGATTTAGAGAGTGTACTGGGATGGCCAAAGAAGTATTCCAAAAGCTAAGCAGAGAAAGATTTCCTTAGAAATAACGAAAAAGACTGGCAGAAGTGTTACATCTGTACTCTTGTATGGGAGTGAATGTTGTACAATCTCCTCAAAAATGATGCAAAGACTTGAAGCAATAAAAATGTGGCCCTACAGAAAGATGCTGATGATACCATGAGCGGAACATGTAAGAAACTACGAGGTTTTGAAGAGGATGGAAACGAAATGGAATTTTACGCTTAACATCAGGAAAAGACAGCTGAATGCATAGTCACCAGTTAAAAGAGTAACTCCAAATTCCAAATCCATTTCGGGGATACTAAAATCAATCAGATAGAGAAATTTAAACACCTAAGAGGTGTTCTAACAGAGGACGGTAAGTGCGACACTGAGGTCCGAAGGCGTATTGGCATGGCCAAGGATGCATCTCAGAAGCTGAATAGAGAGACAGAAAGAAGATTTCGCTGGAAACAAACAATCGAGTACTGGACTGTTATGTGATGTCAGTCTTTCAATATGACTGCGAATGGTGGAAAATCATCTCAAAGATGAAACAAAAGTCTTGAAGCAACGGAAATGTGGTTATACAGAAAGATGCTGAGGATACCGTGGACGGAACATTTGAGCAAAGACGAGGTTTTAGAGAAAATGGAACGAAAAGGGAACTTATAGTTAACATCAAGTAAAAGGTAGTTGAAGTTTCTACGGCACGTAACGAGGAAGGAGGACTTGGAAAACCTGATACTCACAGGACAGATTGAGATGATAAAGGAAAGCAGCGAGTAAGATATTTGATGACCTTGAGCAATTGGATGGTAGATCAGGGTTTTGGAGAAATAATAAAAAAGACAAAGCTTATTAAAAACTACAAGGGTCAGGTAAACGTGGAGGGCTATAATTGCCGACCTTCTGAAGGGGCACGGCACATAACTGACCACAACGCTCTCTAGTCCGGTTTTCTACACTGGGGATAAAGTCGCCACAGTTTTCATAACGCATATCGCTCTGACTGTAGATTCCGTAACTAGTTATTTTTTCATAGAGTTGGTTACCCATGCCAGACGTATCAATCGCATCACCTTGATTCGTAGCCTAGTTCTAAACCAAGATTGAAGAGTCACATGAGTCCTATTATTTGACCCATATCTGGGTGAAGAAAAGTTGGATTCATGCTTTTATCAAGGATATTTCCTCGAAAATTTATGAAACGAACATAACTGGTTTTACAATGATGTTCAGTCTGTACAAGGCCCAAGTGTCACTCGAGGTAGTTGGTTACAGAGTGAGATCCACCGCTTTATGCGAATAAATGGAAAGATAACTAGAAACTTGAACAGGTTAAAATTGTACTGATTGCGACAATATTCGCTTGGGAGTCGGTTCTACGGGCTAAGTGGTCGCTGTAAGAAACTGCTCGAATGTAACTTAATTCTGACCAATCGAATACGTACGGAATGGGGTTGATTCTCTACAAAGTGCGTGACGTGGTAGGTCCTAGCCGTGAAGGTTAGAACTAAGGGATGTATTTCCTCTGAGCACCATGTAAGTGCCGATAGCGTAATGAGAGACTTGCGACATGTCGTCTGTAAGAGAAGGTTTTTTTCTTCTTCGTGAGCGATTCCTTTTAGGACCTAGGCGATCATGGACTTCTACTTGACTCTGTCTCTTGTCGCTCTCAATATTTTTTCTTTTGGTAAGTATAACCCCCGCTCCGTCAACCATTTGCTCAGACCTAACAAGTACGTCTCGCGCTGCTTTCCGCTGTGTCTTCTTCCATTTATCCGACCTGTGAGTATCAAGTTCTTCAGGCCCTCCTTCCTCATTACGTATCCCAGTAACCTCATTTGTCTCTTCCTGATATTTAGTATCAGTTTTCTTCTCGTTTGCATCCTTTCCACCACCTCATAATTGCACACGTGCTCTGTCCATGGTATCCTCAGCATCCTTCTGTAAATCCACATTTCTGCTGCTTCAAGCATCTCCTTCATCTTTGATGAGGCCATCCAGCATTAATGGATACAGAGTGGAAAATAATTTGTCAGCGACAAAGAACGCGAAGAGGTTTTTGAATTTTATCGAGAAGGTGAAGACTGGACAGCTTCTGCACAAATATGATAGCAATACTCAAATTTAACCCCCATATGAATTGCCCAAATAGTCTATTTACTAGAGCAGTACAAATACCATTTGGGAAACGTATTAATCCTTCTCTTCCCTCCATTTATGGGTTAAATAATAGTACAAAGTGGGTTCTATAGTCTTGGGTGGCAAGCAGTCTACGGCAGAAAGCAATGACAACCTACTGCGGGATAATGTTCTTCCCAGTCAGTCATGTCTCTTTCTAGACATGATCGCCCAAGCGTGTATCACATATGGGACTTAACTGGCTGAATATAATAGGTGGAACCATAATCAACGTTTCTACTGGGCATAAAGTGGGAGATCTGTTTTCTATTGTCATGAAGTAATAAAGTGATCCCCCTCTAATTACTACTTAGTATAATAATATAATCCACCTTTTCTTCCTACATATATGGGTTGAATAGCAGGACAGATTAGGTTCTATAGATTTGATTGGCAAAGTTTTTACGACAGAAAGCAATGGCAACCTACTGCGGGATAATATACTGTCCAATCAGTCATGTCTCTTTCGAGACATGATTGCCCAAAGCGTGTATCTCGTATGGCACTTAATTGACTGACAAAGAATTTACTATTTTTCTTTCATCTTTAGCGATTGATCATATATCACTTGAGGTCTGTTTTGAGGTGGAAGTCCTATAGCCGCTCAAGATACGGGGTCTCGCAGTGGGGAAATCCTTTCATCGTGTCTGGTGGTAGTTCGAGATCCGATTGCTGGTTAGCTGGAATTCGAACTCAGTGGGCCAATTCATTCTTCTGTTTCGCTGGCAATTACTCCGCTACAAGTTTACATGATCAATAAATTATCAACGGCCTTTCACTAAGCGAAGTAAGCTTTACCTGAGGTTCTACTGCAAGAGAAAGGAGAAATTTAATTGTAAGAGGTATATAGACGAGGCAACGTCGTATGACCATGCATCTTAATAAACTCCAAGTCAGTTTTTTTTTTCACGTCTACAGCATCAAATACTCGTTGGGGACGACGCATAAGTTGGAGAAGTCTTTAATTGGTTTGCCAGAATTATTACATCTAACGAAATGAGACGAAATGAGTCCAGTGAAGACGTGAAGACGAGATGGGGGAGACGCATGACGAGTGAGTGAGAGAGAGAGAGAGAGAAAGAAAGAGAGAGAGAGAGTGTGTGTGTGTGTGTGTGTGTGTGTGTTAGAGAGAGAGTGTGTGTGTGAGAGAGAGAGAGAGCGAGTGAGAGAGAGACAGAGAGATAAAGAGAGAGAGTGTGTGTGTGTGTGTTAGAGAGAGAGTGTGTGTGTGAGAGAGAGCGAGCGAGAGAGAGACAGAGAGATAGAGAGAGAGGAGGGGAACCACTAAGGTCAAAGTAACAACCAACTTGAAGATCGAATATCTTCTTTAAATCACGAAATTAAAGAGAGAGTTACAAATTATATTCCAGTGGTCACTAAAAGATCGGACATTTCTGTATTTGTCTCAGCCATATAGAGACATAGAAGAATTCCTGCTGCCATATCTGGTCGAGTGCCCCTGCTATTCTCCTCGGGCTTCTTGATAAGGTTCAGAGGATGCTCCTTAATATGATAGATACCGACTTGGCAGACCGCCTGCAGTCTCTCTCCCACCGGCGCGACGTGGCTTCCCTGTGTCTCTTCTATAAATACTTTCACGGCTTCTGCTCCGATGAACTTAGATCACTGGTGTCCCCTAAATACGAATTTGCACGAGATACTAGATTAGCAACTAGATCCCACCCTTTTACAGTGAAACCGATGAAATGCAACCGCAACTTCTACTCCAACAGTTTCTTTCCTCGCACTTCCCGACTGTGGAATTCTCTTCCAAACGATTGCTTCCCCGACGGCTACAATCTCCAGGAGTTTAAATGTAAGGTCAATAGACACCTCCTAACACACTAACCTGCTCCCATTCTATCAAACATTCTTCCCATCTGCCCAACCCTCATCCTCGGTATCATTCCTCATCTGTCAACTTCCTCCTGACATTCCCTATGTCTAACCACTCCTTCTCTTTACCTTCCCATATGTAGCCCCATGCGCAATAGTGGCAGTGGAATGCCATGCTTGGGGTGAGATGATTAAAATAAAAAAACCTCACAGGAACTAACCAACGTCTACATCCATTGGGACATGTGCCCTTACGGAACAAGTAAGGGTTCGGTTCGAAATTCTTAGCACCTGAAGAAATCCGGAGCGTACAACGACCGAAACGTCGTACAAGTGGCAACAAAGATGAGAACATTAGCCCGAATAATCTAATTACTGTAAATACTACCTCATCCCAGAAATATAGACAAATACTGAGATGATATGGTTTAGCATTAATTAATATTAATTAACTCTTCCCATCTGCCTAACCCTCATCCTCGATATGCTTACTCATCTGTCAACTTCCTCCTGACATTCCCTATGTCTAACCACTCCTTCTCTTTACCTTCCCCTATGTAGCCCCATGCGCATGTCAGCCAAGGAAGTCGTTACTCTAGCGCAAGTGATATCTCTTGGATTGTGCCATGAAAATTCAGGACTGACGATCATGGCTCTCCTAAATTCTCTATAGTATGTAGACTTTTAATTATCTATTCTAAGTCCATTTCACCAGATATGTTTTGCGTCGTTTCTCATGTCCTTTTTGTCTTCAAGCTGCTTACCCTTGTTCCGAAGGCTTACGGCCATATCACGTTGAATACACCGGTTCTTGCTCGATCACCGAAGTTAAGCAACGTTGAGCTTGGTCAGTACTTTGACGGGTGACCACTTGGGGATACCAGGTGCTGTAAGCGTTTAGTGACGGATGTACGTTGTAGTGCAGTGGATATCGGCTCGGAAAGAGAAATCGGTGAGTCGAGTTCGGATTCCAGTTGAATACTCTGCATTCACTTAAGCACTGGTACCCTTGTGAAAGGTATTAATCCGTTCCTTCCCTCGAGTTATGGGTTAAATAACCAAGGGCAGGACATGGGGACCCTGCCCTTTAAAACAAATCCCAATGAATCTTGATACACGAAAAGAAAAAGTATTACTAGACACAAATTTATATAAAAACAACAATAAATTGTTGAAAGAAAAAGGTCTTACCAGCTATAAATAAATAAAACTTTGTTGTCAATAAATGACCTGCCGAGGTTGATATGCCATCAAAACAAAACAACCAACCTTGTTCCGAAAACCATTTACACCAGCTCTCTAAGTGAGCTTTGCATTGTATCTTTCTCTAACTTTCTGGACATTAATCGTCTTAGCTTTTTCCCACCAACAATTTAATAATGTATGTTTGGCCGAGTTTTGTTAAGACTCACCTAAAGACATTATCCTAAACCTTGTACCACCTACCATTAACTCAAGCTTTCTATAGAGTTTGAGGGGTGTTTTCCTTTGTCACTTTTGCCCTCAATCTCATAAACCTTTTTTCCGACAATCATTTACACAAACATCTGTGCAGATTATTCAGTATTTTCTTTGCCCACTCGCATTCAAACTCCTAATCCTTCGTCCCTAATCCATTTACTCAGGCTCCCTAGGTAGCTTATGCGTTGTTTTCATGAGTCCTCCTGGCATTCAAAATCCTAATCCTTTTTCCCTAATCCATTTACTCATGCTCCCTACGTAGCTTATGCCTTGTTTTCCTGAGTCCATCTTGCATTCGAACTCCTGAACCTTCTTCAATAATCCATTTACTCATACTCCCTAGGTAGTTTATGCGTTGTTTTCCTGAGTCCTCCTTGTATTCAAACTCCTAATCCTACTTCCCAAATCCATTTACTCATACTCCCTAGGTAGCTTATGCGTTGATTTCCTGAGTCCTTTTGCATTCAAACTCCTAATCGTTCTTCCCTAATCCATTTACTCATGCTCCCTAGGTAGTTTATGCGTTGTTTCCCTGAGTCCTTCTTGCATTCAAATTCCTAATCCTTCTTCCCTAATCCTTTTACTCATGTTCCCTACGTAGTTTATGCGTTGTTTTCCTGAGTCCTCCTTGCATTCAAACTCCTAATCCTTCTTCCATAATCCATTTACTCATACTCCCTAGGTAGTTTATGCGTTGTTTTCCTGAGTCCTCCTTGCATTCAAACTCCTAATCCTTCTTCCATAATCCATTTACTCATACTCCCTAGGTAGTTTATGCGTTGTTTTCCTGAGTCCTCCTTGCATTCAAACTCCTAATCCTTCTTCCATAATCCATTTACTCATGATCCCTACGTAGTTTATGCGTTGTTTTCCTGAGTCCTCCTTGCATTCAAACTCCTAATCCTTCTTCCCTAATCCATTTACTCATGCTCCCTAGGTAGTTTATGCGTTGTTTCCCTGAGTCCTTCTTGCATTCAAATTCCTAATCCTTCTTCCCTAATCCTTTTACTCATGCTCTCTACGTAGTTTATGCGTTGTTTTCCTGAGTCCTCCTTGCATTCAAACTCCTAATCCTTCTTCCATAATCCATTTACTCATACTCCCTAGGTAGTTTATGCGTTGTTTTCCTGAGTCCTCCTTGCATTCAAACTCCTAATCCTTCTTCCATAATCCATTTACTCATACTCCCTAGGTAGCTTATACATTGTATTCCTGAGTCCTTCTTGCATTCAAACTCCTAATCCTTCTTCCCTAATCCATTTACTCATGCTCCCTAGGTACTTTATGCGTTGTTTTCCTGAGTCCTCCTTGCATTCAAACTCCTAATCCTTCTTCCATAATCCATTTACTCATACTCCCTAGGTAGTTTATGCGTTGTTTTCCTGAGTCCTCCTTGCATTCAAACTCCTAATCCTTCTTCCATAATCCATTTACTCATACTCCCTAGGTAGTTTATGCGTTGTTTTCCTGAGTCCTCCTTGCATTCAAACTCCTAATCCTTCTTCCATAATCCATTTACTCATGATCCCTACGTAGTTTATGCGTTGTTTTCCTGAGTCCTCCTTGCATTCAAACTCCTAATCCTTCTTCCCTAATCCATTTACTCATGCTCCCTAGGTAGTTTATGCGTTGTTTCCCTGAGTCCTTCTTGCATTCAAATTCCTAATCCTTCTTCCCTAATCCTTTTACTCATGCTCTCTACGTAGTTTATGCGTTGTTTTCCTGAGTCCTCCTTGCATTCAAACTCCTAATCCTTCTTCCATAATCCATTTACTCATGATCCCTACGTAGTTTATGCGTTGTTTTCCTGAGTCCTCCTTGCATTCAAACTCCTAATCCTTCTTCCCTAATCCATTTACTCATGCTCCCTAGGTAGTTTATGCGTTGTTTCCCTGAGTCCTTCTTGCATTCAAATTCCTAATCCTTCTTCCCTAATCCTTTTACTCATGCTCCCTACGTAGTTTATGCGTTGTTTTCCTGAGTCCTCCTTGCATTCAAACTCCTAATCCTTCTTCCATAATCCATTTACTCATACTCCCTAGGTAGTTTATGCGTTGTTTTCCTGAGTCCTCCTTGCATTCAAACTCCTAATCCTTCTTCCATAATCCATTTACTCATACTCCCTAGGTAGCTTATACATTGTATTCCTGAGTCCTTCTTGCATTCAAACTCCTAATCCTTCTTCCCTAATCCATTTACTCATGCTCCCTAGGTACTTTATGCGTTGTTTTCCTGAGTCCTCCTTGCATTCAAACTCCTAATCCTTCTTCCCTAATCCATATACTCATGCTCCCTAGGTAGCTTATGCGTTGTTTTCCTGAGTCCTTCTTGCATTCAAACTCCTAATCCTTCTTCCGCGCTTCATTTACTCAGTTTATTTAATTAGATTGTGCGTTGTTTTTCTCTGTCCCTCATGACTTCAATCTCCTAATCCTTGTTCTGCCATCCATTTACTCAAGCTCTTTAGGTAGGTTATGCTTTGTATTCCTCTGGCCCTCTTGCCTTCAATCTCCTAATCCTTGTTCCGTAATCCATTTACTCAAGATCACATTTTGGGTTATGCGTTGTTATCCTCTGCTCCGCTGCCTCAGTCTCTGTATCTAGGTTATATGTTGTTTTCCTTTGTTCCTCTTGCTTTCAATCGTCTAAACCTTGTTCCGCCATTCATTTACTCCAGCTCTCTAGGTAGGTTATGCGTTGTTTTCCTCTGGCCCTCTTGCCTTCAATCTTCTAATCCTTGTTCCGCCATCTATTTACTCAAGCTCTCTAGGTAGGTTATGCGTTGTTTTCCTCTGGCCCTCTTGCCTTCAATCTCCTAATCCTTGTTCCGTCATCTATTTACTCAAGCTCTCTAGGTAGGTTATGCGTTGTTTTCCTCTGGCCCTCTTGCCTTCAATCTTCTAATCCTTGTTCCGCCATCTATTTACTCAAGCTCTCTAGGTAGGTTATGCGTTGTTTTCCTCTGGCCCTCTTGCCTTCAATCTTCTAATCCTTGTTCCGCCATCTATTTACTCAAGCTCTCTAGGTAGGTTATGCGTTGTTTTCCTCTGGCCCTCTTGCCTTCAATCTTCTAATCCTTGTTCCGCCATCTATTTACTCAAGCTCTCTAGATAGGTGATGCTTTTTTCACTGTAACTCTTGCCTTCGATCTTATAATCCTTGTTACATCATCCATTTACTCAAGCTCTCTAGGTGGGTTATGCGTTCTTTTCCTTTGCCTCTCTTGCCTTCAATCATCTAATCCTTGTTTCGAACTCCATTTACTCACGCTCTCCAGGTAGGTTATGCGTTGATTTTATCTGTCACTCTTGCATTCACACTTTCGTGTGTGTGAAAATATTTATAGACCGATTTCTTCATTATGTGCCCTAGTAAATTTTAACTCTCTTCCTTAGGTTATGTATATGTGTGATTTAATGTTTCATTGTTTTCCGCTTTGATATACCATTTTTGCAAAGTGTTCTCCGACTTTTGTCATTCTTGATCCCTTCCACTCAAGGAACAAGTATTAGGAGATTGAAGACAAAAGGGACAGAGGAAAACAACGTATAACCTACATAGAGAGCTTGAGTAAATGGATGGCGGAACAAGGATTAGGAGATTGAAGTCAAGAGGGCCAGAGGAATACAAAGCATAACCTACCTAGAGAGCTTGAGTAAATGGATGGCAGAACAAGGATTAGGAGATTGAAGGCAAGAGGGACAGAGGAAAACAACGCATAACCTACCTAGAGAGCTTGAGTAAATGGATGGTGGAACAAGGATTAGGAGATTGAAGGCAAGAGAGACAGAGGAAAACAACGCATAACCTACCTAGAGAGCTTGAGTAAATGGATGGCAGAACAAGGATTAGGAGATTGAAGGCAAGAGGGACAGAGGAAAACAACGCATAACCTACCTAGAGAGCTTGAGTAAATGGATGGTGTAACAAGGATTATAAGATCGAACGCAAGAGGGACAGTGAAAAATAAGCATAACCTACTTGGAGAGCTTGAGTAAATGGATGTCGAAACAAGGATTAGATGATAGAAAACAAGAGGGGCAGAGGAAAACAATGCATAACCTACTTAAAGTGTTTGAGTATATGGATGGCGGAACAAGAATCAAGAGATTGAAGTCAAGAGGGACAAAGGGAAACAACGTATAACCTACCTAGAGAGCTTGAGTAAATGGATGGCAGAACAAGGATTAGGAGATTGTTAATGTCCTGAGCACTGATCAAATGTGGTTTGTTTCTCTATAACTCTAGTTTATGTTCCTTTCGAAGACACAGTCACTTTGCTAAGAGCCATACGCGATACAAGCTTGGGCGATAAGGTCTCGAAAAAGACATGACTAACCGGGTAGAATATTTTCCCCGTAGTAGGTTTCAGTTATTTTCTGACGTAGAATGGCTTCTACCCATAGCTATAGGACACAATCTGTTCTGTTATTATTCGTAAATGAATGATGGATTGAGAGAATGATGGATTGAGTACCCTTTCCCAAGGTTATTTGCGTGAAAGTGAATGCAACGAATACCAACTGGAATTTGATCTCGGCTCTCCGATTTCTTCTTCAGAGCTAATATCCACTGCACCACATCCATGAGAGACTGTTGGGACTTAAACCTCATCCCTGACCTCAAGTGGAACAAGCGAATCTTTAAAGGCGCAGGAAAAATGTTCGGTTGCTTGTACTAGTCCAGTAAGTACCTGTCTTTTCTTGTTGTCCGCTGCCTTTACTGTTATCATATCTGGTCAGGCGCGCCTACCATTCATCTCAGGGTCCTCGACAGGTTCCAAAGGAGAATCTGCGACGTGATCGGTTCTGACCTGGCAGCTCGACTCCAGCCATTTTCTCACAGCCGCCCTCTCTCTATTCTATAAATATTTTCATGGCTTCTGCCCCGACAAGCTTAGCTCACAGATGCCCCCTCCACAAGAATATACCCGAGCAACCAGACTGGCAACAAGGTCCCATCCTTTTTCCAATAAAATCAACTAAATGCAGCCGCGACTTCTACTCCATCAGCTTCATTCTCGCATTTTCCATCTGTGGAACTCCATTCCGTATACTTGCTTCTCTGAAAGCTAAAATCTCCAAGAATTTAAATGCAACTTGACTCCAGTTCTCTCGTCCTCTCCCCATCACCTCGTCTATCTTGTTCTTTTCTATTCTCACTCTACCCTCGCAACTGTCATCACACCTGTATTCCTATCCTTCTCTAGCCCTTCCTCTGACACCCTCAGTAACCGGTTCATCTTTCTCGTCGCACTTCTCCTGCCTAAGTTTTAACTCTTTTCTTGTGTAGCCTAGTGCACCGGTGACGCTACCGCCTGGCTTGGGGTGAAACGATTAAAAAAAAATGTTTGATTCTAATATATTAAGGTGAGTTTTGTAATTTGCTTGAAGCATTGTTGGTGTTTTTGATTTTGTCTATCAATGTCATTTAAAATCTGTTTTGTTTTGTGACATTTGCTAATAGTCGATCGAATAGGATCGTACAGCATTCACAAAAAGACTTGTTATAGGTACGGCTCGTGTGCCTTTCTGCCACTCGTCCAATAAAAGTGTGTGAAAAAATAGACCCGGAGACGGGCGCGATAAACGCCGGGTCCACCGTTGAATAAACACACATATCCGCGAAACAAGTTAGCAGGCCGTTGTTTCGTTCATTATCGGAACTGGACACAGAACGACCGATGCTAAGAATAGGTGATCAGATATATACTACCGGCCATAATTATTAGACCACCTCACTTTTTTTTTAAAAGAAATGATGTATTTTATACTATTTTAGTATTTCTCCTCAATTGGAGTAGATAGACTAAACTATCGCCCGGTTCACACTCCACCCACGTCTATTGAACAGGTGTAGAGGCTCATCCCTTGTTCCCTGTTTAGGATGTGGTTTCCGGCTTTCTCTTTTCCCATCTTCTCACTCTTTTCTTTCATTTTTTTTCCTCAATTGGAGTAGATAGACTAAACTATCGCCCGGTTCACACTCCACCCACATCTATTGAACAGGTGTAGAGGATCATCCCTTGTTGCCTGTTTAGGATGTGGTTCCTGGCTTTCTCTTTTCCAATCTTTTCATTCTTACGTAACCCCCTGCGCTTCAGTGGCATTACCGCCTTGCTTGGGGTGATATGATTAAAAAAAAAAAGAAAAAGAAAAAAAGAAAATAGAATGGTTCTTTTGTTATTATTAATTTGCAAAATCTAACAAGGCAGGGAAGCAAAGATGAACTCGTCCGAATCACCTTAAATTTTCTTCATTATGTCATCGATGAAACTGCAATATAGGTAATTATTAAATATTTCTAAATTCATTTGATGCACATGTCATTGTGCAATATTAACAAAAGAACCATTCTATTTTCATTTACAATTATTCACTTGGCAATAAATACTAAAAAATAATATGAAATACATCATTTTTTTAAAACACTGGGGTGGCCTAATAATTATGGCCGGTAGTATATATATATATATATATATATATATATATATATATATATATATAAAATCTACTGAGTGCGATGGGTAAATTGTCGCTATTTGATTTGTAAGATTTTGCAAAGTAATAATAAGAAAAAAAACAATCTATTTTCATTTACAATTATTCACTTGGCAATAAATACTAAAAAATAATATGAAATACATCATTTTTTTAAACACTGGGGTGTCCTAATAATTTTTTTTTTTTTTTTATAAGCGTTTCACCCCGAGCAAGGCATGTCACTGCCACTACTGTGCAGGGGGCTACGTAGAGTGGAGAAAGGCTGATTAAATATAGGAAATGACAGAGGGTGGGTGATAGGCGGGTGAGGATACCGAGAATGAGGGTTGAGTAGATGAGAGTGTTGTGAGAATAGTTGGGAGTTAGTGTGATAGGAGGTATCTATTGACCCTACATTTAAACACCTGGAGATTGTAACTGTCGGGAAAGCAGACTTGTGGAAGGGAGTTCCACAGGCGGGAAGCGCGAGAAAAGAAGCTGTTGGAGTAGAATTTACGGTTACATCTTATTTGTTTAACTGTAAAAGGGTGGGACCTAGTTGCTAATCTAGTATCTCGTGTAAATTCGTGCTTAGGCGGCACCAGTGATCTAATCTCATCGGAGCAGAAGCCATGAAAGTACCCGTAGAAGAGGCACAGGGAAGCCACATCACGCCGGTGTGAGAGCGGCTGCAGCCGGTCTGCCAAGTCAGTATCAACCACGTTACAGATCCTCCTTTGTATTTTGTCAAGAAGCCCAAGGAGAGCAGCAGGGGCACCCGACCAGATATGGCAGCAATATTCAATATTATGGCCGGTAGTGTATGTATGTACTTGTGTTAATCAATTTGACTCCAAGTAAGGTGATAAAAGCACTAAGTTTCAAGAAATTGCAAGAAAATGAGAAAAAATAAACAAATAAATAAGAAAGGAGAGGAAAAACAGGATTTTGAAGATTGCAGGCGCCAGGGAAGCAAGAAATCGAAAGAGGATCCAACAGGCGAAAAGAGTGAGTAAAGGAACAATTAGTATAGAACTTACGGTAACATCTAGCCAACAGAAATATTTATAGAGAAGACGATGGGATGTGACTGAAGCCGTGATGTCAGGTCAGGACTTATAACATTCAGTCAGTCAGTTAAACGCCATACTTGATACTCTAACTGGGCGATAAAGATTTTACCGCAGCAGGTTGCCAGCCAAGGCTATAGAACTCAATATGTCCTGTTATTTAATCCATAACTGGAGGGAAAAGACGGAATAATACCTTTCCCAAGTGCGTAAATGAATGCAAAGAATTCAACTGGAATTCGAACTCGGTTCACAGATTTCTCGTTCCGAGCCGATATCCACTGCATCAGAACGCACACATTCTCTAAAATATAAATGAGTAGAAAATAGTACAGCCAAAATATTGATCGTAATACAGAATCGACCCCCACTTTATATCCATATTACAGTTTCTTGTTTTATAATAAGCCGTAGAAAAAAAAAGTCAATAAAATACTGATTAGATACACAAGCATGATTTTAGATTTATTTATTTTATCTGATTAATAAATGTATAGAAAAATAGTGCGGCTACAAAGTGAGGGATCAGTTTGTATATTGATTATAATATAGAATCAACCCCCACTTTATATACACATTATAATTTCATGTCTTTTAATAAACCTTAAAAAACGAATCAATCAATCAATCAATCAAATAGTGACTAACTACAAAAGCGTGCTTTTTAGATTTATTTATTGTATCTGGTAAATAAATGTATAGAAAATAGTGCGGCCACAAAGTGAGGGATCAGTTTGTATATTGATTATAATATAGAATCAACTCCCCACTTTATATACACATTATAATTTCATCTCTTGATAAATCTTAAAAAACGAATCAATCTATCAATTCGTGATTAGTTACAAAATCGTGTTTTAGATTTATTTATTTTATCTGGAATATAAATGTTTTTTTCGGTTTTTTTTAATTATTTCACCCCAAGCAAAGCGATACTGCCACTGATGCGCAGGGGGCTACATAAGAGAATAAAAATTTAGGCAGGATGAGTATGAAGAGAAAGACGAACCAGTTACAGGGGGCGTCAGAGAAAGGGCAAGAGAAGGTTGAGAACAAAGGTGTGAAGACTGTTGTGATGGTAGAAAGAAAAGAATAGAACAAGATACATGGGATGATGTGGCAAGAAAAAACACTTGCACCTGGTGTTCATTCTTCATCCCCAAAGCAATTGAAGAAATTTACTTCCCCAGCTTCCCTAACTGAAAAAGGCCCTTGCCAAAGCCAACTTTTTTTTCATCATTTCATTTCAAGCAAGGAAATAAAGCTAGTAAGACACAAGGGTTTATTGACAGTGAAAGAATAAGAAAATGAAAACCATTATTTAAGAGAATGTATAGAAAATAGTGCGGTCACAAAGTGAGGGATCAGTTTGTATTTTGATTGTAATATAGATTCACCCACTTCTTTATATCCATAACATTACAAACGCTTTTTTGGATTTTGTCAATAACCACGGATATAGAGCAGGAGAAGCTGATCAGATGTGCTAGGAATATTCACATAATACACGAATCGTTAATTTTAATTTCCCAGATACACCAAAGAGTTCGAATTCCAGTCGAATTCTTTGCATTCACTTACGCACAAATAGCCTTGGGAAAAGTATTAAACAGCCTCTTCCCTCCAGTTATGGGTTAAATAATAGGACAGATTTTGTTCTGTAGCCTTGGTCGGCAACCAGTCTACCGCAGAAAGCAATGGCAACCTACTGCGGGATAATCTTCTGCCCAGTCAATCATGTCTCTTTCGAGACATGATCGCCCAAAGCGTGTATCACGTATGGCACTTAACAGACTGTATATAATAGTTGAAGCATGATAAAAGTTTCTAGTGGGCATAAAGTGGGGGATCAGTTTTCTATTGTCATGAAGTAGTAAACTAATCCTCCACTAATTACTACTTACTAATATAATAATATAATCCACCTCTTCTTCCTACAGCTATGGGTTGAATAGCAGGACAGACTGGGTTCTATAGATTTGGTTGGTAACCAGTCTACCACAGAAAGCAATGACAATCTTCTGCCCAGTCAATCATGTCTCTTTCGAGACATGATCGCACAAGCATGTATCACGTATGGCACTTAATTGACTGATACCAAAGTGAATCAGCTTTCCTGGCAACATTTCATTTTTGCTTTTTGTTTACCAAGAATCATGTGAATAAATAAATCGCATCAAGCGATCTACTGAGGCGCAGTAGATCGAGATGACCGAACCGTAAACATTGATCCGTCGCTGGCCTGTGAGCGAATATGCACCAAGCGAAAAGTAATTGAGAATTTTCTCATCGAGAAGCTAATTAGACTTCCGAAATGACCGTAAAATTTGTTGCGTCCTCTCTAATTAAGCAACAACCCGTGTTATATAGCCACTAATTTCGTCTCATGATATTCGAACAGACTAGAGGCAAATAGACGTCACAAACTCAGTCCAAGAGCGAAACCCCATTGAACAAATGATATAACATAATTGAAGTACATTAATCTGCTAAAGTAAATGATCAAAAGAAAATGTTAAAAGGTCAAACTACGCGATATCTTGGGTCAGCAATATTTTCGTGAAGAACAAAAAGTATCAACTTTAACAGAGAAGAGTACCCTCCCAGCCTGAAGATGTTCTAGTTTAGTGGTCCTGAAACGGTGCATCGCGCTTTATAGGTCCAGCAGAAAAAGCTAGCAGGTGAGGCGGAATGATTGAATAAAAAGTCTAAAGAAATTTTTATGCCCAAAATAAATAACTTCAAATTTTAAACTATTATTATGGATTACTTGTAATCTATCTAAACTTATTTATAAATGAAACTTTGTCTCTGTGTGTGTGTGCGTGTGTGTGAGTGTCTGTGTGTGTCCGTTACCAATAGACTCCGAAACGGTTGAACCGATTTTCTTGAAAATTTACACAGTTGTACTATAAGCGTCTTCTTAGCTAGGTTTTGTGTCGAGGTACCCCGATAAGTATCAAAAATCGATAATCGAAAAATCGGGTTATAGAAGGAGTGGTCCAATTTTAATCAAATTTGATACACTCATAGACAAAGACATAAGAAACGATATTCAGAAGTTTCAAGTTTGCAGTTCTATCCTTGGATAACTTATTTGACACTGATATTGGAAATCGATACCCCAGTATATTACCAGGTCTGATCAAAATCAGTTTTTCAGCCCTTTTATTTTAGTTTTTGCTATATATATATATATATAAGGCAAGATGTTTGTGCGCGTGTCTGTTTATCTGCCTGTATGTCTGTATTTTTTTCAGTCCTTTTATTTTAGTTTTTGCTTCGGGTTTGGCTCTAAGTAGGTATAATTGTAGTTTTTAGTCTCAGCCATGATACCATTTACTCAGAGGATATATTTAGCCTTCAAAATTCAGTTTACGATGAAAAATCTTATTTGATATCGACACCAGGAAATCAAAATTTGACTTACATCCATTCTTTTTTCTTTCAGTCTACGGTTTCGCTTTAACTAGAAACAAATATTGCTTTTTAGTCTTTCGTGCCAACATCCATAGAGTCTGAGTTGCATGACCATAGTTTAGTTTTAAAGCTTTCATTACACCCGAGCAACGCCGGGCTATACTGCTAGTTACAAACATAAGTCACAGTATAAACAATTATTATCACTGTTCTATGTTTGCCTCATATATAGTTCTAGCATCATAGCCCCATTTTAGCACTAGGAGAATATGCCAATGAGAGCAGGAGATGGAAATCATTTATGGAAAGTATTTTATGTGTCACTTTCGTGATGCAAGAATGTTTATAATATTAAATGGATAAATTCCTTTAAAACTCGGTTATATAAAAAGTAATTATATAAAAAAATGTTGTTTAAAAATTGTTCAAAAATTCTATTAAAAAATCTATTTTCTTTTGTTTTGCGTAAACGTGAGTTGATGTTTTGTATGACATTGTAAACAACGTTGCGTCTGTTTTGTTTCAAAATTACGAGGGAAATATTTACATTTTTTGTTGACTAAATGAATTTAACAAAGAAATAAAATTATTTATTTTGTTTTACTGAAATTAGAAATATAAAAACTATTACGCTCACAGTTGAGAAATTTTCGGGGATTATTTAAAAATGTAGACATTTAATTTCAGATGAAAAAAGTTGCACTTGTGCCACACGAATTATAGACAGTTGATTTCCTGCATGAAATATTTGGCGAAAAAAAGCTTTATTTTTTTAATTTTCTTTTCTGAAGTATAAAATGTTAAATCTGAAAAAAAAAGACTTAATTAAATTAACCATTGGCACTTTTTTTGTTTGAAAAAACACTTTTTAGTAAAAATATTTTTCAAAATTACGAGGAAAAATATTCACATTTTTTTGTTGAACAAATTAATTTTTCAAACGTCAGAATAGAAATTAAATATAAAGGCTTTTTTTTTAAATAAAAAACATTTTAGCCACGTTTGACACGTGTGATTTGATTTCTGTGACGTAACATACCAACCATCCTAGATCTTAGATGTTTTAAGGAGCAAATGTAAACAATCGGTTCCATTGGCCAAAAAATGCGAAAGGGAAAATTGCTGAACTTAAACTCAAAAAGTATGTGTCGACCTGGCTTCCCTGTAGATATGAGTCCCTAGGAAGTTTGAATGGCGTAGCTTAAAAAATGTCGCTGTGTATGGGAAACAGTCACACACAGACTCACAGATTGTTTTTTATGTATATAGATTAAGAATATAGTAACTGCACTCCGCAAATTAAAGGTTAGAGTTATCAATGATAATTACAATGATGATTTCTGATATAAACAGTTATACATAATTATTAACCGATTTTATCATTGCAAATTTTGTGCTTTATACCATGTATTAAGAACATAAAAATCAGGGTCAGCAGTTTAGAGAGGAGAGTTATCAATGATAACTTCCTGCGTAGTGTCTCACTATAAACAGTTATACCAAAACTATTGACCAATTTCATCCGTGTGATATTTTTGTAATATATCAATTATTAACCCGAGAACACTCAGCTTAGTTATATAGTACCAAAGCGCAAAGGACGCCATTTTAATTACAATTTCGTTACAATTTTCAGTACCTGATTTTCTTACCTAATTAATACGTTTTTTCAGTTTCTATTAATGTTAATTCAAAGTATAAAGTTGGAAGAGTGTGAGTGTGCGTGTGTGCGGTTGCCTGTGTGTGTTTAGGCAGCAAATTTACTTTAATTTATGTCAGATTAAATAAATTGCAAACAGTGTTTGCTTATTTTTAATAAAATACATTCATAGTTACAGATAATCTTTCGAATGTTATAATTGAAAGATGTAAAAATTGAACTGTAACTTAGACATAGAGTTGGAATTGCCTGCATGTAAAATATTTCAAATAAAGATTTATATTCAATATTTTTTTTATATTTTCGAAATCGGGTATGATATACCCATGGCTAGTAGTGGTGTAACTTTAATTGAAGGTTAGTGTTCCAGGGTTAAGAATATAGAAATTAGAGTCCACAAATTGGACATGACAATCATCAATGACTTTGAATCTGAGGTTATCTCTCTTTAACCCTCGCTATGTTGTTTTAATTTTCAAATGTACTTATTATCACATAAAATATAGTGAAGTGCCTACACGTTTTCATTCCGAAAAAGTGATCTATAGAAAAAAAAGAGTACTGGAACTACCAAAAGCCAACAAATCTATTGAGAAACCAGAAGTCTAAGTCCTAGATCTTTTTGATATAAAATGGTAATTCTTCAATCGAACCTAGAAATGAACGAATATTTTATCAAGTGGAATTTGTACATATGGTCCATCGATAAAGATTGATGAAAGAATAGACGGCTCCCTGTACCCTCTCTAGTAAGTACATGACTCATACGGGTATTCTCTAAATGTACAAGAGCCAGATTAGCACAAAGAAAGTATCCTATGCCTCGAGTCATTCAGCGGTGAATCAGATATGAGAACGGTGGTAATGGGGTGAGATATAGTTCGATTTTTCTGATCGATAACAGGAAAAAAGGTAGGTTTCTTCAATAAACAATTATCGATTTGAGTTCAGCATATAGATTTGCACGGAAATAAGGATGTTTTGGAAAGATTTGAAGAGGTAAAGGCCTCCGGGGAACAAATCAAAAATTTACCGAAAGGGCAGCTTTTTATACCCACCTCTAGTAAACATCTGACACCTACTGGTATTCTCTACCTTTACAAAGCCATATCAGGCCAAAAGAATGGGCGGATCACTATAATCTCTCTAGTAATCATCTGACTCCTACTGCTATCATCTAACTTTACAAGTGCCAGAACAATGAACAGGCTGCTTCCTATAACACCGCACTAATATCTGACTTCTACTAATATCCTCTACATTTAAAAGAGCCAGATCAGACAAAATGAATGGTCGGCTCCCTATATAATTTCTAGTAAGTATCTGACTCCTACTGCTATCTTCTACATTTAGAAGAGACAAATTGGGCCAACGGAATGGTTGGCTCACTATACCCACTTCTAATAGATATCAGACTTCTACTCCTATCCACTACCTATACAAGAGCCAGACATGGCCAAACTAATGGTCGGCTCCCTGTATCCCTTCTAGTAAATATCTGACTCCTACTGCTATCCTCTATATTTACAAAAGCCAAATTGGACCAAAAGTATGGTTGGCTCCCTCTACCCACTTTAAATAAACTGAGATATTTTTTAAGGTTATTTTGGGTGATATTCGTATTTGAGTAGATGCTCAGTTAACTTATTACACTCAATACCTCAAAAACCTACCTAGTAACATTCTCCCACCACCGATCAGATCACGAACTATCGTTAATCATAATAAATGAGTGTCCTGTCAAGGAGTCTTCATGGCTTGAGAGAATATTGAACCTCAAACTCATATCCAACCTCGTGGAAGTCATAGACACGATCCATCGCTGAAGATGAAGCTAAATTTATTGCATGGTCATCAACGCATCCCAGAGTTGAAATCAGGTTGGAATTAATGTTAAATCAGGTTAGATCTTTCACCCAAAAGAGCGCAGTTTGAATCCTTCCAAACAGCGTATATTTTTCTAAGATTTCCTGATATTCAGGCCTTCAAACTATTTAATGAACAAACAGAGCGGCTACATAAATGCGAGTATCTTCTAACAATAAGGCTTAAATAATAAAAATCCGTCAGATAAATAAATAAAAACAACATCCCTTGCCTTACAAATTGCATATACACTGTGATTCAAAAGTAGGTAGAAAGGAAAATAGGTTTACGTCAGCGTAATAATTGTATTAGTAAGTATAATTGTATATACAATCTCAAAATAAATTTTAAAGTTTATTTTCCAATAACATTTTGACCATGCTATATATATGTTCAATATAATCATTAAATATAATTGCATAAAAAATCTCAAAATAAATCTAAAAAAAATGTTATTATTAACTGTCCACCTACTTTTGGACCACCCTGTATATATATTTAATTGTCAATTTAATAATTATTTTAGTAAATATAATTGTATATGAAATCTCTAAATAAATGTTATTATTAACTGTCCACCTACTTTTGGACCACCCTGTATATATATTTAATTGTCAATTTAATAATTATTTTAGTAAATATAATTGTATATGAAATCTCAAATTAATGTTATTATTAACTGTCCACCTACTTTTGGACCACCCTGTATATATATTTAATTGTCAATTTAATAATTATTTTAGTAAATATAATTGTATATGAAATCTCTAAATAAATGTTATTATTAACTGTCCACCTACTTTTGGACCACCCTGTATATATATTTAATTGTCAATTTAATAATTATTTTAGTAAATATAATTTTATATGAAATCTCTAAATAAATGTTATTATTAACTGTCCACCTACTTTTGGACCACCATGTATATATATTTAATTGTCAATTTAATAATTATTTTAGTAAATATAATTGTATATGAAATCTCTAAATAAATGTTATTATTAACTGTCCACCTACTTTTGGACCACCCTGTATATATATTTAATTGTCAATTTAATAATTATTTTAGTAAATATAATTGTATATGAAATCTCTAAATAAATGTTATTATTAACTGTCCACATACTTTTGGACCACCCTGTATATATATTTAATTGTCAATTTAATAATTATTTTAGTAAATATAATTGTATATGAAATCTCAAATTAATGTTATTATTAACTGTCCACCTACTTTTGGACCACCCTGTGTATATATTTAATTGTCAATTTAATAATTATTTTAGTAAATATAATTGTATATGAAATCTCTAAATAAATGTTATTATTAACTGTCCACCTACTTTTGGACCACCCTGTGTATATATTTAATTGTCAATTTAATAATTATTTTAGTAAATATAATTGTATATGAAATCTCAAATTAATGTTATTATTAACTGTCCACCTACTTTTGGACCACCCTGTATATATATTTAATTGTCAATTTAATAATTATTTTAGTAAATATAATTGTATATGAAATCTCTAAATAAATGTTATTATTAACTGTCCACCTACTTTTGGACCACCCATGTATATATATTTAATTGTCAATTTAATAATTATTTTAGTAAATATAATTGTATATGAAATCTCATATTAATGTTATTATTAACTGTCCACCTACTTTTGGACCACCCTGTATATATATTTAATTGTCAATTTAATAATTATTTTAGTAAATATAATTGTATATGAAATCTCTAAATAAATGTTATTATTAACTGTCCACCTACTTTTGGACCACCCTGTATATATATTTAATTGTCAATTTAATAATTACTTTAGTAAATATAATTGTATATGAAATCTCTAAATAAATGTTATTATTAACTGTCCACCTACTTTTGGGCCACCCTGTATATATATTTAATTGTCAATTTAATAATTATTTTAGTAAATATAATTGTATATGAAATCTCTAAATAAATGTTATTATTAACTGTCCACCTACTTTTGGACCACCCTGTATATATATTTAATTGTCAATTTAATAATTATTTTAGTAAATATAATTGTATATGAAATCTGAAATTAATGTTATTATTAACTGTCCACCTACTTTTGGACCACCCTGTGTATATATTTAATTGTCAATTTAATAATTATTTTAGTAAATATAATTGTATATGAAATCTCTAAAAAAAATGTTATTATTAACTGTCTACCTACTTTTGGACCACCCTGTATATATATTTAATTGTCAATGTAATAATTGTATTAGTAAATATAATTGTATTTGAATTCTCAAAATTAATGTTTTTATTAATTGTCCTTCTACTGCTGACTAATAGACGACTGAACTCCAATAGAACTCTAAAGAACTCTCTAGAACTTCTAAGAACTCCTATGAACCTCCCAAGAACTTCGCGAGTTAACTTCCTGTTAACTCTTATTAATATAGGAAAGTGAGTCCATTATCTGAGGAATTGGTGTATTTTACCATAATACTATCCCTGGTGGCTCTTAGCACAATTTCTCAACCCCGTTCAATCATCCACCCGCTCAGACCCTTCAAATATCAGTTGCTTTCTTCTGTGTTTTTCCCTCTATCTTGCTCTGTTAGTATCTGGTTCTCCCAGCCCTCTTTCCTCATTGCATATCCAAGGAACATTAACTGTCTCTTCCTGATACTGAATATTAATTTCCTTTTCGTTTCCATTCTTTCTAACACCTCACATGCTAGGTGCATGATATCCGCTGCATCCTTCTGTAGAACCACATTTCAGCTGCTTCAAGTTTTTCTTTCATCTTTGACGATATTGTTCAGCATTAACTGCACTTACTCTAAATACCATATTAATACTTTTTTAAATAAAAATGATTCCAAAATGGAAAATCTGCCTTTCAATTTGTGCTTGAACATCCAGCATTAACTGCAAAAATGTTAGTGAATTTAAAAGTTTCTAATTTATGCTGAGTTTAATGTAAAAGGAAACACATTTTTGTTAATTTAAAAAAACAAAAATTTTAATTTCAGTTTTAAATATCTCCAAATGTTTGTGGATTGAGGAAATCAATGCCAAAGAATCAGGTTTTCCAGTTCCGCAGAAATTATGATTTAAGTAATCAACTAAATTTCTGCCCAAATGTGAGTTTCAGCACAAAATGGAGTGAAGTGTGGAATTCACAGTTATTTCTTCAAAATTATCATTGCTGTTTACTAAAGTGAACCAGAGGTACCTTTATATCAGCTCTCTTTTTTTGTTTCTGTTGCCTCAAGTCTCTTCTTCATCTGTGAGGAGATTGTCCAACATTCCACTGTCATATAGAAAGAATGATATCATATAACCGTTCAGCACTCTTTTCTTTGTTTCTCTTGCTTCAAGCTTCTTCTTCATCTGTGACGAGATTGTTCAGCATTCACTGCCATATAGGAGGACTGATATTATAGAACCGTTCAGCACTCTTTTCTTTGTTTCTCTTGCTTCAAGCTACTTCTTCATCTGTGGCGAGATTGTTCAGCATTCACTGCCATATAGGAGGAGTGATATTATAGAACCGTTCAGCACTCTTTTCTTTGTTTCTCTTGCTTCAAGCTTCTTCTTCATCTGTGACGAGATTGTTCAGCATTCACTGCCATATAGGAGGACTGATATTATAGAACCGTTCAGCACTCTTTTCTTTGTTTCTCTTGCTTCAAGCTTCTTCTTCATCTGTGACGAGATTGTTCAGCATTCACTGCCATATAGGAGGACAGATATTATAGAACCGTTCAGCACTCTTTTCTTTGTTTCTCTTGCTTCAAGCTTCTTCTTCATCTGTGACGAGATTGTTCAGCATTCACTGCCATATAGGAGGACAGATATTATAGAACCGTTCAGCACTCTTTTCTTTGTTTCTCTTGCTTCAAGCTTCTTCTTCATCTGTGACGAGATTGTTCAGCATTCACTGCCATATAGGAGGACTGATATTATATAACCGTTCAGCACTCTTTTCTTTGTTTCTCTTGCTTCAAGCTTCTTCTTCATCTGTGACGAGATTGTTCAGCATTCACTGCCATATAGGAGGACAGATATTATAGAACCGTTCAGCACTCATTTCTTTGTTTCTCTTGCTTCAAGCTTCTTCTTCATCTGTGACGAGATTCTTCAGCATTCACTGCCATATAGGAGGACTGATATTATAGAACCGTTCAGCACTCTTTTCTTTGTTTCTCTTGCTTCAAGCTTCTTCTTCATCTGTGACGAGATTGTTCAGCATTCACTGCCATATAGGAGGACAGATATTATAGAACCGTTCAGCACTCTTTTCTTTGTTTCTCTTGCTTCAAGCTTCTTCTTCATCTGTGACGAGATTGTTCAGCATTCACTGCCATATAGGAGGACAGATATTATAGAACCGTTCAGCACTCTTTTCTTTGTTTCTCTTGCTTCAAGCTTCTTCTTCATCTGTGACGAGATTGTTCAGCATTCACTGCCATATAGGAGGACTGATATTATATAACCGTTCAGCACTCTTTTCTTTGTTTCTCTTGCTTCAAGCTTCTTCTTCATCTGTGACGAGATTGTTCAGCATTCACTGCCATATAGGAGGACAGATATTATAGAACCGTTCAGCACTCTTTTCTTTGTTTCTCTTGCTTCAAGCTTCTTCTTCATCTGTGACGAGATTGTTCAGCATTCACTGCCATATAGGAGGACTGATATTATAGAACCGTTCAGCACTCTTTTCTTTGTTTCTCTTGCTTCAAGCTTCTTCTTCATCTGTGACGAGATTGTTCAGCATTCACTGCCATATAGGAGGACAGATATTATAGAACCGTTCAGCACTCTTTTCTTTGTTTCTCTTGCTTCAAGCTTCTTCTTCATCTGTGACGAGATTGTTCAGCATTCACTGCCATATAGGAGGACAGATATTATAGAACCGTTCAGCACTCTTTTCTTTGTTTCTCTTGCTTCAAGCTTCTTCTTCATCTGTGACGAGATTGTTCAGCATTCACTGCCATATAGGAGGACTGATATTAGAGAACCGTTCAGCACTCTTTTCTTTGTTTCTCTTGCTTCAAGCTTCTTCTTCATCTGTGACGAGATTGTTCAGCATTCACTGCCATATAGGAGGACTGATATTATAGAACCGTTCAGCACTCTTTTCTTTGTTTCTCTTGCCTCAAGTCTGTTCGTCATTTATGTGGAGATTTTTCAATATTTGCTGCCATATAGGATGAGTGTTATTATTTAACAATCCATCATTTTTTTCATTATTTCTATTGCTTCAAGGCTCTTCTTCATCTGTGAGGAGATTGTCCAGTATTCACTGCCATATAGGAGGACTGATATTATATAACCGTTCAGCACTTTTTTCTTTGTTTCTGTTGCCTCAAGTCTCTTCTTCATCTGTGACGAGATTGTCCAGCATTCACTGCCATATATGAGGACTGATATCATATAACTGTTCAGTACTCTTTTCTTTTTTCTGTTGCCTCAAGTCTTTTCTTTCTTTGTTTCTGTTGCCTCAAGTCTCTTCTTCATCTGTGAAGAGATTGTCCAGTATTCACTGCCATATAAGAGGACTGATATTATATAACCGTTCGGCACTCTTTTCTTTGTTTCTGTTGCCTCAAGTCTCTTCTTCATCTGTGAGGAGATTGTCCAGAATTCATTGCCATATAGGAGGACTGATATTATATAACCGTTCGGCACTCTTTTCTTTGTTTCTCTTGCCTCAAGTCTCTTCTTCATCTGTGAGGAGATTGTCCAGAATTCATTGCCATATAGGAGGACTGATATTATATAACCGTTCGGCACTCTTTTCTTTGTTTCTCTTGCCTCAAGTCTCTTCTTCATCTGTGAGGAGATTGTCCAGCATTCATTGCCATATAGGAGGACATATTATATAACCGTTCGGCACTCTTTTCTTTGTTTCTCTTGCCTCAAATCTCTTTTTCATCTGTGAGGAGATTGTCCAGCATACATTGCCATATAGGAGGACTGATATTATATAACCGTTCGGCACTCTTTTCTTTGTTTCTCTTGCCTCAAGTCTCTTTTTCATCTGTGAGGAGATTGTCCAGCATACATTGCCATATAGGAGGACTGATATTATATAACCGTTCGGCACTCTTTTCTTTGTTTCTCTTGCCTCAAATCTCTTTTTCATCTGTGAGGAGATTGTCCAGCATACATTGCCATATAGGAGGACTGATATTATATAACCGTTCGGCACTCTTTTCTTTGTTTCTCTTGCCTCAAGTCTCTTTTTCATCTGTGAGGAGATTGTCCAGCATACATTGCCATATAGGAGGACTGATATTATATAACCGTTCGGCACTCTTTTCTTTGTTTCTCTTGCCTCAAGTCTCTTCTTCATCAGTGAGGAGATTGTCCAGCATTCGCTGCCATATAGGAGGACTGATATTATATAATAGGTCAGCACTCATTACTCTGTTTCTGTTGACTGATATTGTATAAGATTGAGTGGGAGTGATAATACGGATTTAGTGATATAAACCTGACTAATTAACCCTCACCAAGGAGGAGCAATGGATTATTTTGATTCCCAAAGATATTTGGTCATGTGTGAATACAATCACGCCAATGGAAGTCGGACTTCGTTTCTCCAATTAACAATTCGGTGTTATTATCTATTATATAAATTGCATATCGAAACTTCCCGTAGTTAGTATTGGCAAGTGGTCACTGATTTTAGAACTGAAAAGTCGTTAACTTCGGTTAATATTATTGTCAGTTTTTCTCTATAATTTATTTCCTACTATGTATCAACACTTTTCAAGTTATTTAAAGCCAGAAATATTTTTATATTGTAATTTTTTTTCTTTTTGCCTTTTTTGAAGGGAAAAGATTTAGTGATACAATTCATATGAAGTAGTCCACAGGAGATGAATCCATACATATTCAAAGAATACAAAGAAACAAATGGAACTGGAACTTGGTTTCTTTTATCCATTTTATTATCTGAATATCTAAACTTCCAGAAACTGATATTTCAAAGGAGTCATCCATGTCAGGTAGTGAACAGACTCGACATTGCTTAACTTTGGAGATCGTACCGGTAAATGTTTTTATCAATTTGATTATTAATATAGACATTTTTTTAATCAGCCCAGACCGATGGGCAATATTCTATGTAAATATATATTTTGTTCATTGTGTTGTTATATATATATATATATATATATATATATATATATATATATATATATGTGTGTGTGTGTGTGTGTGTGTGTGTGTGTGTGTGTGTGTGTGTTTTTGGCAAAAGAGGAAATTGAAACTGTCTTGGCATTTAAAAGATTAATTAGCCTACGATTGCGCCAAACGATAATGTCTTTCAATTGTTTCATTCAATATCTTTTTAATTGTTTATTATTTTTCCCTATCTGAAGATTTCTCTCTCTCACTCTCCCTTTATCACTCTCTCCCCCTTATTTTTATCTAATTAGCTATCTCTCTAGATATGATCATTTAACTTTATCGGTCTGTTCATATTTACCTATATCAGTCTGTTCATGTATTTCTGTTTATCTATCTATCTATCTATCTATCTATCTATCTATCTGCGGTTCATATATATCTCTATCATTCTGTTTATATATATATATATATATATATATATATATATATATATATATATATATATTCTAAACACATACTGTTAAATATGAGACAATGAATGTCTATTATGTTTATTCATGAGCTATTCTAAACATCGTATTTTTGCTTTAATTTCAGGTAAAAATAAAGACAAAAATTCTCCAACATTTGTATAATTTTTTATTAAGTTGGTTCTAAGTTTTCGAGTCACATGAGCCATCTTCAGAGAGGTTACAAGAACAGTTAACATAAAAACATTCACCATCAAAAACAATTTTATTTTATGTTGACATAAAACTTTGCTAAGCAACGATAACAATTACTAACAATAACACACCCAGTTCGTAAATTTGTAATGCGGTTCTATGACGTCACACCGCGTGAGCGCTCGAAATGATAACAGAACCATATATTTAAATGCAATGTAATGTGTTATGACCAGATTTATACGTGATTTTATTAAGTGTGAGCCGAAAGCTTCGAACCAACTTAATAAAAAATTATTGAAATTTAGGGGAATGTTTTTCTTTATTTTCATCTAAAATTAAAGCCAAATACGACATTTAGAACGGATCATGATTAAACATAATAGACATTCATTGTCTCTTATATTTAACAGTATATGTTTAGAAAATTATCTGCTTCCTCGACACACTATATATATATATAAAACGTTCAATGAGTACTGTTCATTAATTAATTGCTTTTCGTACATAGAAAAGCAAGTTCAGTGCAGTGGAAGCTATTTTCATCAGTCGTTTGACGATATCGTCCACAATGTTCAATTTTACGCTATGTTGAATAGATTTAGAGCTTTGTAATTAAACTTCCTACTTATTTATCTATCGCTGGCGGGTGTGGATTCTTAATAGAGCATTGCACAGAAGGCTGATAAACGCTAGGTGAAAAGAATCTACTTCTTAAAAAAACGAAAACATTGATTTAAAACGAGATGAAGCTGCCTCGCCTTCAGACGTTTGAAGACGAATAATATTTGGAAAATGTTTAAACAGAAGGCGGAAAGTGTGACACTGAAGTACGAAGGTGCACTGAGATACCCAAAAATGAATTCTAAAAGTTAAGCAAAATATCAGGAAACAAGAAATCAACATTTGAAACCAAAAAAAAAAAAAAAAAAAAAAAAAAAAAAAAAAAAAAAAAAAAAAAAAAGAGAAATTAAATGTAGTGTGACATTAGTTACTCAGTTAAGTGCCACACATGAAACACGCTTGGGCCATACATGAAACACGCTTGACTGACTGGGCAGAAGATTTTCTCGCAGTAGGTTGCCATTGCTTTCTGCGGTAGACTGGTTGCCAGCCAAGGCTATAGAACCCAATCTGTCCTGTTATTTAACCCATAAATGGAAGGAAGAACCGTATTAATATTCTTGTTTAGAAACCACACAAAATAATAATAACAAAAACAGATATGGAGAGATAAAATGTAAGTATATTGAACAAAATATATACAACCTGGAACACGGGTTAGTAGATTCAGGAATATTAGGAATGCTGTTAGTAGGAATCAATATATAGAATCTTGTAGTGAAGAATATAAGTCCGGGAAAATTAGTCTATCTTCTTACTGACAAACTAAGCGGCGGTTCAACTATTCAACTCAACTCTGTGACAATCAGTATATTTAGCTGTCCCTCCCACTAAGGGCAACATGTGACACATGGTCAGTTATGAGTGGGAATTTCCGGGCTATATGGCCCGGCCAAAAAATACCTGTCTATTTTTCCCCAGTCGTGCTTCTACCCTTCGGCGGAACCACGACTGGGTTATTGTTATCATCAATGTAGCATAGCTTCTTTCTGTCTTTTCTACAAATATTTTCATGGAAACTGTTCTAATAAACTTTTTCCTCCATTGCCTTGACTGCATAAACTTAAGTGTACTACTGGATTGGATGTGTATTGAGGTGCAGTGGATATTGGCTTAAAACGAGAAATCAAAGACCTTTTTTAGATCAAGTGCCAATTTCACCATGTCGAACTGATCAGATTTACTATCGAGACATCTGCGTCCTCAGCATAAATAAATTATATGTTTTAATATTTTCCTAACCAATAACGCATACTGGTAAGTTCTGAAGAAGGCCGAAGCGTACAACGGCTGAAACGTTCTACAAATGGCAACAAAGATGAGGACAATAGTCTGAATAATGTAAATACTGTAGATAGTGCCTCATCTCAGAAATATATAGACAAATAAAGGGTTCGGTTCGAAATTCCTAGCACCTGAAGAAGGCCGGAGCGTACAACGGCCAAAACGTCGTACAAATGGCAACAAAGATGAGAACAATAGTCCGAATAAAGTAAATACTTAAAAAAAAAACAATATTTAACAGGAAACCAGGGAAAACGCAATGGTTCTTTTATTGAGGAATAAATATTAAGTAAAATTTCAGAGTTTGGGCCTAAACTTTAGATGTATAAAAATAAGTTAAACTTTAGAAGAACCCTGGGATAAACCTCTACGCATGTTCAAAAGACCGGGGAAATTGTGAAGTGAACGATAGAACAATTCTACTCCTAAAGAGAAATAAATCAATTGTAAATAAAATTTTCGATTTTAGGCGGAGACTTTAAATGCATAAATTTGAGGTGCCGGAAACCCAATCCTAACCAACAAATAAGATTGTAGCGAACAAAACAAATTCTAGATTTAAACATTCAAAGCTGACTCATTGTTAGAAATAAAAAAATTTCTCGAATTTACAAACTTTGCTTAACACACACAAAACTCGAAATTTCACACCCCGATGCAAAATGTTTGTCGTCCAATGGAAAGGCAAAAATCATATCAGGGAATGAATTCCCGTTGCTTTAGAACGTTAAGATGCTGAGCAATTAACACGTACCCTTGACAAACGTCAAGTGATCGTTATTATTATTGTCTCTATCTTTCTCTCTCACCTCTCACCTCCTTCTTCTTCTTCGTTCACCACTCACCTCCTGCTTTTTCGCCATTCACTTTGAGCGATGCCTTCAAAAGATGCTCCTACTGAAAGATAACGCTCACACATACGTTCCTGCATAAGTACTCATAAAATAACTCGTGCAAGGACTACTACGAACTCTCTTGATACCCTTAACCTCTTAATACTATTTCTCTTGGAACATTTAACTTCTACCAATTCATATTGCTTTTTTTCATTAATAAATTTCTATTCAAAAAGGCAAAAGATATCTTTTTTCTTCCACAAATTCACGCATTCTAATCTCCAAGCTTCTGGTGGGAGCGAATAATCGTAACTTTTAGGGAGTTCGGTTATGTATGACACAAGACCGACTTAAAAAAATATTCACCATCTTCCCACAGCTTCAGTATAAACTTATACGACTTTCCATATGACTGCAGAGGATTGTGAATCGGACGACAGAAAAAACCTTTCTACTTCATTTGATAAATAAATATATAGTAAATATAATTTCAGTGTGGACGTAGATATTCAGTCATTTAAGTGCCATACATGATACACGATTTGGGCGATCATGTCTCGAAATAAATATGACTTATTGGGCAGAAGATTATTCCGCAGTAGGTTGCCATTGCTTTTTGAGGTAACCTGGTTGCCAGCCAAGGCTATTTAACCTAATTTGTCCTGCTATTCAACCCACAGCTGTAGGAAAAAGAGGTGGATTATATTATTATTATATTAATAAGTATTAATTAGTGGGGGATCAGCTTACTACTTCATGACAATAGTAAACAGATCCCCCAACTTAATGACCAATAGAAACTTTGATTATGCATCCAACTATTATATTCAGTCAGTTAAGTGCCATACGTGATACACACTTTGGTCGATCATATCTCAAAAGAGACATGACTGACTGGGCAGAAGATTATCCCTCAGCAGGTTGCCATTGCTTTCTGCGGTAGATTGTTTGCCAGTCAAGGCTATGGAACCCAATCTGTTCTCTTATTTAAGCCATAACTGGAGGGAAAAGACAGATTAATAACATTCCCAAGGGTATTTGCGCGTAGGTGAATACAAAGAATTCAACTGGAATTCGAACTCGGCTCCCTGATTTGTCGATCCGAGTCGATGTCGATTGCACCATAACGCATATATTAGCGATGTAAATTTGTGGTAGTCTTTTAGAAGGAACCGTAAATGCAATCCTAAACAAGAATCTAGGAATAAATCTCTACTCAAAAGATTGGAGAAGTGTGGGAACCGGACGACAAATTAACCTATCTACTCCTATCAAGTAAAAACAAATAACATTTTAGAGTTTAGGCAAAGACGTCAGAAGTATATAATTACGATAGACTTTAGAAATAAGAGGAAGCACTGACCTAAAGTTGAAACAAGTAATAAACTTTTACTTCCGTTGGTAAAATTGTTAACTGGAGGATAAGCGGACATAACTACTATTTAAGTGTTTGTTTAAATATTGGAATGACTATTTTTCTATTTTAATTCACCTCGGTGTCATTCCTCCTATAATTTTTTTTAAAATTGTACTAGCAGTATAATCCGGCGTTGCTCGGGTGTAATGAAAGCTTTAAAACTAATCCATGATCCTGAAGCTCAGACTTTTTGGACGTTGGCACGAAACACTAAAAAGCAATAGTTGTTTCCAGTTAAAGCGAAACCGTAGACTGAAAGAAAAATGAATGAATGTAAGTCAAATTTTCATATTTGAAATAATAAAATAAATGCGACAATTTACCAATCGCACCCAGTATATATATATATATATATACTAACAGTATAGCCCGGTGTTACTCGGGTGTAATAAAAGCTTTCAAACTAATCCATGGTCCTTAGCTCAGACTCTTTAGACGTTGACACAAAAGACTAAAAAGCAATAGTTAAAGCGAAACCGTAGACTGAAGGAAAAATGAATGGATGTAAGTCAAATTTTAATTTCCTAATATTGATATCAAATAAGTATTTTTTTCATCGTAAACAGAATTTTGAAGGCTAGATAAGTCCGCTGAGTAAAGGGTATCAAGGTCGAGACTAAGAACTACAATTATATCTACTTAGAGCCAAACCCGAAACAAAAACTAAAATAAAAGGGCTGAAAAACTGATTTTGATCAGACCCGGTAGTATATTGGGCTATCGATTTCCAATATCGGAGTCAAATAAGTCATCCAAGGATAGAACTGCAACCTTGAAACTTCTGAATATCGTTTCTTATGTCTTTATCTATGAGTGTATCAAATTTGATTAAAATCGGACCACTCCTTCTATAACATGATTTTTTCGATTATCGATTTTCGATATTTATCGGAGGTACTTCAACACAAAACCTAGCTAAGAACACTCGCAGATGTTTATAGTACAACTGTGTAAATTTTTCAAGAAAATCTGTTCAGCCGTTTCGGAGTCTATAGGTAACGGACACACACACACACACACACACACACACACACACAGAGGCAAAGTTCCATTTATAAATAAGTTTAGATCTGCGCATGAGATTCGCGCATATCTTCCGCTTGAGAAACAATTCTAAAGAAATGTACATATATTAACCAATCAGGGAATAGAAAAATATACTTGTAAATGATCCATTTTTGTCTTCCAAAAATGTATAAGTACGCATAATTTTGTCTTTTATCTTCAGGGAGCTCTTTGGCCGTTTCCCCTCGGCACAAGTCAAGTGAACTGTACTGGTTTTCCATCTCACCCCCACTCTCCTTCTTGTGCTACTTCTTCTTCTTCTTCTTCTTCTTCTTCTTCTTCTTCTTCTTCTTCTTCTTCTTCACAGAACATTTCGTAAAGACAGATACAAAGAAGACTCAATGAAACGAACATTAATCTGAGCCGTGACATCAAAGACATCTTGACAACAACTATACCCCCGCTCCTACATACACTCTTTTCATAATTACTGCTTTATACATTCAACTTACGTTTTTATTATGAACTCTTCTTACCAACCTTGAACCAGACATATGAACATTACTATCATTTTGTATAGTAAATAATTATTTAATGTTTATATTGATGGGTTTTTTTTAAACACCATTTTGCTTGTTCTTATTTTCACACATCTCTCAGAGCGGGCTTTAAATTTGAAAAGACCAAATTTAAAACCCACAAAATTTTAATCTATAATGCAATGGGTTACATAGAATAAATAAAGAAAGAAAGAAAGAGAAAACATAATTAAAAAAGAAGAGAGAAAGAGAAATAGAAAGAAGAAAATGTATGAATAAATAAATAAATAAATAAATAAACAGGAAAAATTAATAAAAAAGAGGAGAGAGAAAGAGACGTAGAAAGAAGACGTAGAAAGAAGAAAAAAGTATAAGTAAATAAATAAAAAGAGAAATAATGGAATAAAAAAGAGGAAAGAGAAAGAGAAGAAGAAAGAAGAAAAAGTATAAATAAATAAATAGATAAAAAAGAGAAAAATGAATAAAAATGAGGAGAGAGAAAGAGAAGAACGAAGAAAGAAGTATAGATAAATTAATAAAAGAGAGAAAAATGAATAAAAGAAGAGCAAGAAAGAGAAGAAGAAAGCCGTATAAATGAATAAACGAATGAAGAAATAAATAAATAAATAAAAGAGAAAAAATTGAATAAAAAGAGGAGAACGAAAGAGAGGTAGAAAGAAAAAAGTATAAATCGACAAATAAATAAAAAAGAGAAAAATGAATAAAAAGGAAAGAAGAGAAGAAAGAAGAAAAAAGTATAAATAAATTAAAGAGAGAAAAATAAATGATAAAGAAGAGGGAAAAGAGAAGAAGAAAAAAGTATAAATAAATAAATAAAAAAAATACAGAGAATAAAAAATTGGAGTGAGAAAGAAAAAAACAGTAAAAATAATTAATTAAATAAATAACTTTTCGCAAAGTATGTTTCAGGTTGTTCTTCAAGGTTCCAGAGAAATCAAGAACCGGAAGCAAAAGTGTTTTTCTACTTAAAAAGTTGGAATATAAAACAAAGAGCTTTGAGAGAAAACGTGGGAGGAAAAAAAATAAAATTGAGCGAGAGAGTTGCGCGTAGTGACAGAACGCATTCCTTAATCGCTCATTTTCTTTTTTTCCCCCTATCCAAATTTAAAAGAAAAAAGGAAGAAAAAAAGAAAAACAAAGAGAAAAAAAAAGAAAAATAAAGACTATACAAAGTGCCGAACGGGCTGTGAAAAAGAAAAAAAAAAAAGCAGACGACAAAAATTAGCTCTCAGCCTCTCTCTCTCTCACACCTATATTTTCTTCCTTTCTAGGCAGTCCGGCAGTTAAAAGATTTTTTTAAAAAATGAAAGAAAGAGAGGAACAAAGAATCAACTCATGAAAGTTTACTACTATTCAAGTGTACACGTAAAAAAAAAAAATAACAAGTAAACATTTTCTTTTTAAATTATGAAACTGAACTCCTGGAAAATATTGTAACACAGCAAAAGATTCTGATGACTGCAAAACTATATTAGATTGATTAATAAACGTCATTAAAATTCGGGGTGCTGAGTTCGAATTCCAGTTGACTTCCTTGCATTCACTTACGCACAAATACCCTTGGGAAAGGTATTAATCTGTCCCTTCCCTCCAGTTATGGGTTAAATAATAAGACAGATTGGCTTCTATAACCTTGGCTGGCATTAATCTTCTGCCCAGTCAGTCATATTTCTTTCGAGACATGATCACCCAAGCGTTTATCACGTATGGCACTTAACTGACTGAATATAATAGTTGGAAGCATAATCAATGTTTCTGCTGGGCATAAAGTGGGGGATATATTTTCTATTGTCATGAAGTAGTATACTAATCCCCCACTAATTACTCCTTATTACTATAATAATATAATCCACCTCTTCTTGTTAGAGTTTTGGGTTGAATAGCAGGACAGATTAGGTTCTATAGATTTGTTTGGAAACCAGTCCACCGCAGAAAGCAATGTCACCTACTGCGGGATAATCTTCTGCCCAGTCATTCATGTCTTTTACGAGACATGATTGCCCAAGCGTGTATCACGTATGACACTTAACAGACTGAATATAATAGCAGAAAGCATAATCAAAGTTTCTACTGGGCATAAAGTGGGGAATCTGTTTTCTATTGTCATGAAGTAGTAAACTGATCCCCGACTAATTACTACTTATTACTATAATAATATAATCCACCTCTTCTTCCTACAGCTATGGGTTGAATAGCAGGACAGATGAGATTCTATAGATTTGGTTGGCAACCAGTCTACCGCAGAAAGCAATGGCAACTTACTGCGGGATAATCTTCTGCCCAGTCAGTCATATCTCTTTCGTGACATGATCGCCCAAAGCGTGTAACACGTATGGTTAGTCAGTTAAGTGTCATACGTGATACAAGCTTTAGGCGATGATGTCTCGAAAGAGATATGACTGACTGGGCAGATGATTATCCCGCAGTAGGTTGCCATTGCTTTCTGCGGTAGACTGGTTGCCGACAAAGGCTATAGAACCCAATCTCTCCTGTTATTTAACCCATAACTGGAAGGAATAGACGGATTAATAACTTTCCCAAGGGTATTTGCGAGTAAGTGAATGCAATGAATTCAGCTGGAATTCGAACTTGGCTCTCCGATTTCTCGTTCCGAGCCGATATCCAATGCACCACAACGCCCATCCAACACGTATGGTACGTAAATGAATAAATGTCATATCTGTTAATATAAAAAAATGAGACTTATCTTTCAATTGTGGTTTTGAACTTCTGATCGTTTAAATATGGAGACGCATCGCTACAATCTGATCTCACTCCTGCATGTAAGTTATCGCGAATTTCTCAGTACTGGAAAGAGGTATAACAGCTAAATGCACACGAAAACCATACTTCCCAGAAAATTATTGCAAGAGAAAGATTTTACGAAAATCAAGCGTAAGCACTACTGGTAACTTGGTTACGGAATTCGAATGGTTTCTTATAAATAAACTGCTTATATTATCATTACCATTGAAGGGGATATATCTAATTTACTTCGTAGCTGAATATATCTTATACCTATTACCACCTGTGTTAGTAAATAAATAATATTAAGACGGGTCACAATGCAACGATAAGGCGGAACGAAGAAACTAAATGAATGAATGAACGCTGGTTCTCAAACTTTTTTTTATCATTTCACCACAAGCAAGGTGGTACCGCCACTGATGTGCAGGGGGCTACAGAAAAGAGTTAAAGTTTTAGATAGAAAAAGAGTGAAGACAAAGACGAACAAGCTACAGTGAAAGAGCAAGAGAAGGATGGGAACACAGGAGTGAAGACAGTTGCGAAAGTAGAGAGAAAGGAAAAGAATAAGATATAAGGGTGATGTAGAAAGGACTGGAGTCAAATGGATAAGAGAAGGGAATTGAGAAAAGGCAAGAGTAGGATATGAAACACAGGAGTGAAGACAGTTACGAAGGTATAGAGAAAGGAAAAGAACAAGATACACGGGGTGATGTAGAAAGGACTGGAGTCAAGTGGATAAGAGATGGGAATTGAGAAAAGGCAAGAGTAGGATATGAAACACAAGAGTGAAGACAGTTACGAAGGTAGAGAGAAAGGAAAGGAACAAGATACACAGGGTGATGTAGAAAGGACTGAGTCAAATAGATAAGAGATGGGAATTGAGAAAATGCAAGAGTAGGATATGAAACAGTAGAGTGAAGACAGTTACGAAGGTATAGAGAAAGGAAAAGAACAAGATATACGGGTGATGTAGAAAGGACTGGAGTCAAGTGTATAAGAGATGGAATTGAGAAAAGGCAAGAGTAGGATATGAAACAAGAGTGAAGACACATGGGAAGGTAGAGAGAAAGGAAAGGAACAAGATACACAGGGTGATGTAGAAAGGACGGGAGTCAAATGATAAGATGGGAATTGAGAAAAGGCAAGAGTAGTAGGATATGAAACACAGGAGTGAAGACATTTACGAAGGTAGAGAGAAAGGAAAAGAACAAGATATACGGAGTGATGTGAAAAGGACTGGAGTCAAATGGATAAGAGATGGGAATTGAGAAAAAGGCAAGAGTAGGATATGAAACACAGGAGTGATGACAAAGCATGAAGGTAGAGAGAAAGGAAAAGAACAAGATATACGGGGTGATGTAGAAAGGGACTGAGCCAAATGGATGAGATGGGAATTGAGAAAGGCAAGAGTAGGATATGAAACACAGGAGTGAAGACAGTTACGAAGGTAGAGAGAAAGGAAAAGAACAAGATATACGGAGTGATGTAGAAAGGACTGGAGTCAAATGGATAAGAGATGGGAATTGAGAAAGGCAAGAGTAGGATATGAAAAATGCAGAGTGAAGACAGTTACGAAGGTAGAGAGAAAGGAAAAGAACAAGATACACGGGTGAGGGAGAAAGGACTGAGCCAAATGATAAGAGAAGGGAATTGAGAAAAGGCAAGAGTAGGATATGAAACACAGGGGTGAAGACAGTTACGAAGGTAGAGAGAAAGGAAAAGAACAAGATATACGGAGTGATGTAGAAAGGACTGGAAGCCAAATGATAAGAGATGGGAATTGAGAAAAGGCAAGAGAGATATAAAAACACAGGAGTGAAGACAGTTACGAAGGTAGAGAGAAAGGAAAAGAACAAGATATACGGGGTGATGTAGAAAGGACTGGAGTCAAATGGATAAGAGAAGGAATTGAGAAAAGGCAAGAGTAGGATATGAAACAATAGGGTGAAGACAATTACGAAGGTATAGAGAAAGGAAAAGAACAAGATATGCTGGGTGATGTAGAAAGGACTGGAGTCAAGTGGATAAGAGATGTGAATTGAGAAAAGGCAAGAGGATATGAAACACAGGAATGAAGACAGTTACGAAGGTAGAGAGAAAGGAAAGGAACAAGATACACGGGGTGATGTAGAAAGGACTGGAGTCAAGTGGATAAGAGATGTGAATTGAGAAAGGCAAGAGTAGGATATGAAACACAGGAGTGAAGAGCAGTTACGAAGGTAGAGAGAAAGGAAAAGAACAAGATACACGACGTGATGTAGAAAGGACTGAGTCAAAATGGATAAGAGAAGGGAATTGAGAAAAGGCAAGAGTAGGATATGAAACAAGTTGGTGGAGGAAGACAGTTACGAAGGTAGAGAGAAAGGAAAAAGAACAAGATATACGGGGTGATGTAGAAAGGACTGGGAGTCAAGTGGATAAGAGAAGGGAATTGAGAAAAGGCAAGAGTAGGATATGAAACACAGGAGTGATGACAGTTACGAAGGTAGAGAGAAAGGAAAAGAACAAGATACACGACGTGATGTAGAAAGGAATGGAGTCAAATGGATAAGAGAAGGGAATTGAGAAAAGGCAAGAGTAGGATATGAAACACAGGAGTGAAGACAGTTACGAAGGTATAGAGAAAGGAAAAGAACAAGATACACGGGGTGATGTAGAAAGGACTGGAGTCAAATGGATAAGAGATGGGAATTGAGAAAAGGCAAGAGTAGGATATGAAACACAGGAGTGAAGACAGTTACGAAGGTAGAGAGAAAGGAAAAGAACAAGATATACGGAGTGATGTAGAAAGGACTGGAGTCAAATGGATAAGAGATGGGAATTGAGAAAAGGCAAGAGTAGGATATGAAACACAGGAGTGAAGACAGTTACGAAGGTAGAGAGAAAGGAAAAGAACAAGATACACGGGGTGATGTAGAAAGGACTGGAGTCAAATGGATAAGAGAAGGGAATTGAGAAAAGGCAAGAGTAGGATATGAAACACAGGGGTGAAGACAGTTACGAAGGTAGAGAGAAAGGAAAAGAACAAGATATACGGAGTGATGTAGAAAGGACTGGAGTCAAATGGATAAGAGATGGGAATTGAGAAAAGGCAAGAGTAGGATATGAAACACAGGAGTGAAGACAGTTACGAAGGTAGAGAGAAAGGAAAAGAACAAGATATACGGGGTGATGTAGAAAGGACTGGAGTCAAATGGATAAGAGAAGGGAATTGAGAAAAGGCAAGAGTAGGATATGAAACACAGGGGTGAAGACAATTACGAAGGTATAGAGAAAGGAAAAGAACAAGATATACGGGGTGATGTAGAAAGGACTGGAGTCAAGTGGATAAGAGATGTGAATTGAGAAAAGGCAAGAGTAGGATATGAAACACAGGAATGAAGACAGTTACGAAGGTAGAGAGAAAGGAAAGGAACAAGATACACGGGGTGATGTAGAAAGGACTGGAGTCAAGTGGATAAGAGATGTGAATTGAGAAAAGGCAAGAGTAGGATATGAAACACAGGAGTGAAGACAGTTACGAAGGTAGAGAGAAAGGAAAAGAACAAGATACACGACGTGATGTAGAAAGGACTGGAGTCAAATGGATAAGAGAAGGGAATTGAGAAAAGGCAAGAGTAGGATATGAAACACAGGAGTGAAGACAGTTACGAAGGTAGAGAGAAAGGAAAAGAACAAGATATACGGGGTGATGTAGAAAGGACTGGAGTCAAGTGGATAAGAGAAGGGAATTGAGAAAAGGCAAGAGTAGGATATGAAACACAGGAGTGATGACAGTTACGAAGGTAGAGAGAAAGGAAAAGAACAAGATACACGACGTGATGTAGAAAGGAATGGAGTCAAATGGATAAGAGAAGGGAATTGAGAAAAGGCAAGAGTAGGATATGAAACACAGGAGTGAAGACAGTTACGAAGGTATAGAGAAAGGAAAAGAACAAGATACACGGGGTGATGTAGAAAGGACTGGAGTCAAATGGATAAGAGAAGGGAATTGAGAAAAGGCAAGAGTAGGATATGAAACACAGGAGTGAAGACAGTTACGAAGGTATAGAGAAAGGAAAAGAACAAGATACACGGGGTGATGTAGAAAGGACTGGAGTCAAATGGATAAGAGATGGGAATTGAGAAAAGGCAAGAGTAGGATATGAAACACAGGAGTGATGACAGTTACGAAGGTAGAGAGAAAGGAAAAGAACAAGATACACGGCGTGATGTAGAAAGGACTGGAGTCAAATGGATAAGAGAAGGGAATTGAGAAAAGGCAAGAGTAGGATATGAAACACAGGAGTGAAGACAGTTACGAAGGTAGAGAGAAAGGAAAAGAACAAGATACACGGCGTGATGTAGAAAGGACTGGAGTCAAATGGATAAGAGAAGGGAATTGAGAAAAGGCAAGAGTAGGATATGAAACACAGGAGTGATGACAGTTACGAAGGTAGAGAAAGGAAAAGAACAAGATACACGACGTGATGTAGAAAGGACTGGAGTCAAATGGATAAGAGAAGGGGAATTGGAGAAAAGGCAAGAGTAGGATATGAAACATAGGAGTGAAGACAGTTACGAAGGTAGAGAGAAAGGAAAAGAACAAGATACACGACGTGATGTAGAAAGGACTGGAGTCAAATGGATAAGAGAAGGGAATTGAGAAAAGGCAAGAGTAGGATGAAACATAGGAGTGAAGACAGTTACGAAGGTAGAGAGAAAGGAAAAGAACAAGATATACGGCGTGATGTAGAAAGGACTGGAGTCAAATGGATAAGAGAAGGAATTGAGAAAGGCAAGAGTAGGGTATGAAACACAGGAGTGAAGACAGTTACGAAGGTATAGAGAAAGGAAAAGAACAAGATACACGGGGTGATGTAGAAAGGACTGGAGTCAAATAGATAAGAGATGGGAATTGAGAAAAGGCAAGAGTAGGATATGAAACATAGGAGTGAAGACAAGTTACGAAGGTAGAGAGAAAGGAAAAGAACAAGATATATACGGCGTGATGTGAAAGGACTGAGTCAAATGGATAAGAGAGGAAGGGAATTGAGAAAGGCAAGAGTAGGATATGAAACAGGAGTGAAGACATGAAGGTAGAGAGAAAGGAAAGAACAAGATACACGACGTGATGTAGAAAGGACTGAGTCAAATGGATAAGAGAAGGGAATTGAGAAAAGGCAAGAGTAGGCTATGAAACATAGGAGTGAAGACAGTTAATGGAAGGTAGAGAGAAAGGAAAAGAACAAGATACACGACGTGATGTAGAAAGGACTGGAGTCAAATGGATAAGAGAAGGAATTGAGAAAAGGCAAGAGTAGGATATGAAACACAGGAGGATAGCTAGTTGCTAGAGAAAGGAAAAGAACAAGATACACGGTGATGTAGAAAGGACTGGAGTCAAATGGATAAGAGATGGAATTGAGAAAAGCAAGTAAAAGAGTAGGATATGAAACATAGGAGTGAAGACAGTTACGAAGGTAGAGAGAAAGGAGGGCTTAAGTGATGTAGAAAGGACTGGAGTCAAATGGATAAGAGAATTGAGAAAAGGCAAGAGTAGGATAAGAAACACAGTGAGTGAAGACAGTTACGAAGGTATAGAGAAAGGAAAAGACCTATCAAATAAATGGATAAGAGAAGGGAATTGAGAAAAGGTAAAGAGTAGGATATGAAACATAGGAGGAAGACAGTTACGAAGGTAGAGAGAAAGGAAAAGAACACAGGCCAATGACGTGATGTAGTTGACTGGAGTCAAATGGATAAGAGAAGGGAATTGAGAAAAGGTAAGTAGGAGGAACATAGGAGGAAGACAGTCATGAAGGTAGAGAGAAAGGAAAAGAACAAGATACACTAGCGGATGTAGAAAGGACTGAGTCAAATGGACAAGAGAAGGGAAAAGGCAAGAGTAGGATATGAAACACAGGGAGGAAGACAGTTACGAAGGTATAGAGAAAGGAAAAGAACAAGATACACGGGGTGATGTAGAAAGGACTGGAGTCAGTAGAAGAGATGGGAATTGAGAAAAGGAAGAGTAGGATATGAAACATAGGAGTGAAGACAGTTACGAAGGTAGAGAGAAAGGAAAAGAACAAGATATACGGCGTGATGTAGAAAGGACTGGAGTCAAATGGATAAGAGAAGGAATTAGAGAAAAAGGCAAGAGTAGGATATGAAAACACAGGAGTGAAGACAGTTACGAAGGTAGAGAGAAAGGAAAAGAACAAGATACACGACGTGATGTAGAAAGGACTGGAGTCAAATGGATAAGAGAAGGAATTGAGAAAAGGCAAGAGTAGGATATGAAACACAGGAGTGAAGACAGTTACGAAGGTATATAGTGAAAAAGAAACTAATACACGGGGTGATGTAGAAAGGACTGGAGTCAAATAGAGCAAGAGATGGGAATTGGATGAAGGCAAGAGTAGGATATGAAACATAGGAGTGAAGACAGTTACAGAAGGTAGAGAGAAAAGGAAAAGAACAAGATATAATGGCGTGATGTAGAAAGGACTGGAGTCAAATGGATAAGAGAAGGGAATTGAGAAGGCAAGAGTATATGAAACACAGGAGTGAAGACAGTTACGAAGGTAGAGAGAAAGGAAAAGAACAAGATACACGACGATGTAGAAAGGACTGGAGTCAAATGGATAAGAGAAGGGAATTGAGAAAAAGGCAAGAGTAGGATATGAAACACAGGAGTGAAGACAGTTACGAAGGTATAGAGAAAGGAAAAGAACAAGATACACGGGGTGATGTAGAAAGGACTGGAGTCAAATAGATAAGAGATGGAGAAAAGGCAAGAGTAGGATATGAAACATAGGAGTGAAGACAGTTACGAAGGTAGAGAGAAAGGAAAAGAACAAGATATACGGCGTGCAGATGTAGAGACTGAGTCAAATGGATAAGAGAAGGGAATTGAGAAAAGGCAAGAGTAGGATATGAACACAGGAGTGAAGACAGTTACGAAGGTAGAGAGAAAGGAAAAGAACAAGATACACGACGTGATGTAGAAAGGACTGGAGTCAAATGGATAAGAGAAGGGAATTGGAGAAAAGGCAAGAGTAGGGATATGAAACACAGGAGTGAAGACAGTTACGAAGGCATAGAGAAAGGAAAAGAACAAGATACACGGGTGATGTAGAAAGGACTGAGTCAAATAGATAAGAGATGGAATTGTGCTGCAAGAGTAGGATATGAAACATAGGAGTGAAGACAGTTACGAAGGTATAGAGAAAGGAAAAGAACAAGATACACGGGGTGATGTAGAAATGACTGGAGTCAAATGATAAGAGAAGGGAATTGAGAAAAGGCAAGAGTAGGATATGAAACACAGGAGTGAAGCCAGTTACGAAGGTATAGAGAAAGGAAAAGAACAAGATACACGGCGTGATGTAGAAAGGGATCGGAGTCAAATGGATAAGAGAAGGGAATTGAGAAAAGGTGCAGTAGGATATGAAACACAGGAGGCAGAAGACATGAAGGTATAGAGAAAGGAAAAGAACAAGATACACGGGGTGATAGAAAGGACTGAGTCAAATGGATAAGAGAAGGAATTGAGAAAAGGCAAGAGTAGGATATGAAACACAGGGAGGAAGACAGTTACGAAGGTATAGAGAAAGGAAAAGAACAAGATACACGGGTGATGTAGGAAGGACTGAGTCAAATAGATAAGAGATGGGAATTGAGAAAAGGCAAGAGTAGGATATGAAACACAGGAGTGAAGACAGTTACGAAGGTAGAGAGAAAGGAAAAGAACAAGATATACGGCGTGGATGTAGAAAGGACTGGAGTCAAATGGATAAGAGAAGGGAATTGAGAAAGGCAAGAGTAGGATATGAATCATAGGAGTGAAGACAGTTACGAAGGTAGAGAGAAAGGAAAAGAACAAGATACATGGGGTGATGTAGAAAGGATGGGAGTCAAATGGATAAGAGAAGGGAATTGAGAAAAGGCAAGAGTAGGATATGAAACACAGGAGTGAAGACAGTTACGAAGGTAGAGAGAAAGGAAAAGAACAAGATACACGGGGTGATGTAGAAAGGACTGGAGTCAAATAGATAAGAGATGGGAATTGAGAAAAGGCAAGAGTAGGATATGAAACATAGGAGTGAAGACAGTTACGAAGGTAGAGAGAAAGGAAAAGAACAAGATATACGGCGTGATGTAGAAAGGACTGGAGTCAAATGGATAAGAGAAGGGAATTGAGAAAAGGCAAGAGTAGGATATGAAACACAGGAGTGAAGACAGTTACGAAGGTAGAGAGAAAGGAAAAGAACAAGATACACGACGTGATGTAGAAAGGACTGGAGTCAAATGGATAAGAGAAGGGAATTGAGAAAAGGCAAGAGTAGGATATGAAACACAGGAGTGAAGACAGTTACGAAGGTATAGAGAAAGGAAAAGAACTAGATACACGGGGTGATGTAGAAAGGACTGGAGTCAAATAGATAAGAGATGGGAATTGAGAAAAGGCAAGAGTAGGATATGAAACATAGGAGTGAAGACAGTTACGAAGGTAGAGAGAAAGGAAAAGAACAAGATATACGGCGTGATGTAGAAAGGACTGGAGTCAAATGGATAAGAGAAGGGAATTGAGAAAAGGCAAGAGTAGGATATGAAACACAGGAGTGAAGACAGTTACGAAGGTAGAGAGAAAGGAAAAGAACAAGATACACGACGTGATGTAGAAAGGACTGGAGTCAAATGGATAAGAGAAGGGAATTGAGAAAAGGCAAGAGTAGGATATGAAACACAGGAGTGAAGACAGTTACGAAGGTATAGAGAAAGGAAAAGAACAAGATACACGGGGTGATGTAGAAAGGACTGGAGTCAAATAGATAAGAGATGGGAATTGAGAAAAGGCAAGAGTAGGATATGAAACATAGGAGTGAAGACAGTTACGAAGGTAGAGAGAAAGGAAAAGAACAAGATATACGGCGTGATGTAGAAAGGACTGGAGTCAAATGGATAAGAGAAGGGAATTGAGAAAAGGCAAGAGTAGGATATGAAACACAGGAGTGAAGACAGTTACGAAGGTAGAGAGAAAGGAAAAGAACAAGATATACGGCGTGATGTAGAAAGGACTGGAGTCAAATGGATAAGAGAAGGGAATTGAGAAAAGGCAAGAGTAGGATATGAATCATAGGAGTGAAGACAGTTATGAAGGTAGAGAGAAAGGAAAAGAACAAGATACATGGGGTGATGTAGAAAGGATGGGAGTCAAATGGATAAGAGAAGGGAATTGAGAAAGGCAAGAGTAGGATATGAAACACAGGAGTGAAGACACATGAAGCGTAGAGAGAGAGAAAGGAAAAGAACAAGATATACGGTGATGCAGAAAGAGAGAAGGAAGGACTGAGTCAAATGGACAAGAGAAGGAAATTGAGAAAAGGCAAGAGGGAGAGGCAGAAACACAGAGCGATGACAGTTACGAAGGTAGAGAGAAAGGAAAAAGAACAAGATACACGGATGATGTAGAAAGGACTGGAGTCAAATGGATAAGAGAAGGAATTGAGAAAAGGCAAGAGTAGGATATGAAACACAGGAGTGATGACAGTTACGAAGGTAGTGAGAAAGGAAAAGAACAAGATATACGGGGTGATGTAGAAAGGAAGGGATCGAGCCAAATGGATAAGAGATGGAATTGAGAAAAGGCAAGAGTAGGATATGAAATACAGGAGTGAAGACAGTTACGAAGGTATAGAGAAAGGAAAAGAACAAGATACACGGGGTGGATGTAGAAAGGACTGAGTCAAATAGATAAGAGATGGGAATTGAGAAAAGGCAAGAGTAGGATATGAAACATAGGAGTGAAGACAGTTACGAAGGTAGAGAGAAAGTAAAAGAACAAGATATACGGCGTGATGTAGAAAGCGACTGGAGCTGAAATAGATAAGATGGGAATTGAGAAAAGGCAAGAGTAGGATATGAAACATAGGAGTGAAGACAGCGTTACGAAGGTAGAGAGAAAGAAAAAGAACAAGATACACGACGTGATGTAGAAAGGACTGGAGTCAAATGTGATAAGAGAAGGCGAATTGAGAAAAGGCAAGAGTAGGATATGAAACACAGAGGAAGGAGAAAGTTATGAAGGTAGTGAGAAAGGAAAAGAACAAGATATATTGCGTGATGGAGACTGAGCTGGGCCATGATAAGAGAAGGGAATTGAGAAAAGGCAAGAGTAGGATATGAAACACAGAGTGAAGACAGTTAATGGAAGGTAGAGAGAAAGGAAAAGAACAAGAGATATGGCTATGATGTAGTAATAGATTGGAGTCAAATGGATAAGAGAAGGGAATTGAGAAAAGGCAAGAGAGATATGAAACACAGGAGGAAGACAGTTACGAAGGTATAGAGAAAGGAAAAGAACAAGATACACGGGTGATGTAGAAATGACTGAGTCAAATAGATAAGAGATGGAAATTGAGAAAAGGCAAGAGTAGGATATGTAGAAACATAGGAGGAAGACAGTTAAGGAAAGGTAGAGAGAAAGGAAAAGAACAAGATATACGGCGTGATGTAGAAAGGATTGGAGTCAAATGGATAAGAGAAGGGAATTGAGAAAAGGCAAGAGTAGGATATGAAACATAGGAGTGAAGACAGTTACGAAGGTAGAGAGAAAGGAAAAGAACAAGATACACGGGGTGATGTAGAAAGGACTGGAGTCAAATGGATAAGAGAAGGGAATTGATAAAAGGCAAGAGTAGGATATGAAACACAGGAGTGAAGACAGTTACGAAGGTATAGAGAAAGGAAAAGAACAAGATACACGGGGTGATGTAGAAAGGACTGGAGTCAAATAGATAAGAGATGGGAATTGAGAAAAGGCAAGAGTAGGATATGAAACATAGGAGTGAAGACAGTTACGAAGGTAGAGAGAAAGGAAAAGAACAAGATACACGGGGTGATGTAGAAAGGATTGGAGTCAAATGGATAAGAGAAGGGAATTGAGAAAAGGCAAGAGTAGGATATGAAACATAGGAGTGAAGACAGTTACGAAGGTAGAGAGAAAGGAAAAGAACAAGATATACGGCGTGATGTAGAAAGGACTGGAGTCAAATGGATAAGAGAAGGGAATTGAGAAAAGGCAAGTGTAGGATATGAAACACAGGAGTGAAGACAGTTACGAAGGTAGAGAGAAAGGAAAAGAACAAGATATACGGCGTGATGTAGAAAGGACTGGAGTCAAATGGATAAGAGAAGGGAATTGAGAAAAGGCAAGAGTAGGATATGAAACACAGGAGTGAAGACAGTTACGAAGGTATAGAGAAAGGAAAAGAACAAGATACACGGGGTGATGTAGAAAGGACTGGAGTCAAATAGATAAGAGATGGGAATTGAGAAAAGGCAAGAGTAGGATATGAAACATAGGAGTGAAGACAGTTACGAAGGTAGAGAGAAAGTAAAAGAACAAGATATACGGCGTGATGTAGAAAGGACTGGAGTCAAATGGATAAGAGAAGGGAATTGAGAAAAGGCAAGAGTAGGATATGAAACACAGGAGTGAAGACAGTTACGAAGGTATAGAGAAAGGAAAAGAACAAGATACACGGTGTGATGTAGAAAGGACTGGAGTCAAATAGATAAGAGATGGGAATTGAGAAAAGGCAAGAGTAGGATATGAAACATAGGAGTGAAGACAGTTACGAAGGTAGAGAGAAAGGAAAAGAACAAGATATACGGCGTGATGTAGAAAGGACTGGAGTCAAATGGATAAGAGAAGGGAATTGAGAAAAGGCAAGAGTAGGATATGAAACACAGGAGTGAAGACAGTTACGAAGGTATAGAGAAAGGAAAAGAACAAGATACACGGGGTGATGTAGAAAGGACTGGAGTCAAATAGATAAGAGATGGGAATTGAGAAAAGGCAAGAGTAGGATATGAAACACAGGAGTGAAGACAGTTACGAAGGTAGAGAGAAAGGAAAAGAACAAGATATACGGCGTGATGTAGAAAGGACTGGAGTCAAATGGATAAGAGAAGGGAATTGAGAAAAGGCAAGAGTAGGATATGAAACACAGGAGTGAAGACAGTTACGAAGATAGAGAGAAAGGAAAAGAACAAGATATACGGGGTGATGTAGAAAGGACTGGAGTCAAATGGATAAGAGAAGGGAATTGAGAAAAGGCAAGAGTAGGATATGAAACACAGGAGTGATGACAGTTACGAAGATAGAGAGAAAGGAAAAGAACAAGATACACGGGGTGATGTAGAAAGGACTGGAGTCAAATAGATAAGAGATGGGAATTGAGAAAAGGCAAGAGTAGGATATGAAACATAGGAGTGAAGACAGTTACGAAGGTAGAGAGAAAGGAAAAGAACAAGATATACGGCGTGATGTAGAAAGGACTGGAATCAAATGGATAAGAGAAGGGAATTGAGAAAAGGCAAGAGTAGGATATGAAACACAGGAGTGAAGACAGTTACGAAGGTAGAGAGAAAGGAAAAGAACAAGATATACGGGGTGATGTAGAAAGGACTGGAGTCAAATGGATAAGAGAAGGGAATTGAGAAAAGGCAAGAGTAGGATATGAAACACAGGAGTGAAGACAGTTACGAAGGTAGAGAGAAAGGAAAATAACAAGATATACGGGGTGATGTAGAAAGGACTGGAGTCAAGTGAATAAGAGATGGGAATTGAGAAAAGGCAAGAATAGGATATGAAACACAGGAGTGAAGACAGTTACGAAGGTAGAGAGAAAGGAAAAGAACAAGATATACGGGGTGATTTAGAAAGGACTGGAGTCAAGTGAATAAGAGATGGGAATTGAGAAAAGGCAAGAGTAGGATATGAAACACAGGAGTGAAGACAGTTACGAAGGTAGAGAGAAAGGAAAAGAACAAGATATACGGGGTGATGTAGAAAGGACTGGAGTCAAATGGATAAGAGAAGGGAATTGAGAAAAGGCAAGAGTAGGATATGAAACATAGGAGTGAAGACAGTTACGAAGGTAGAGAGAAAGGAAAAGAACAAGATATACGGCGTGATGTAGAAAGGACTGGAGTCAAATGGATAAGAGAAGGGAATTGAGAAAAGGCAAGAGTAGGATATGAAACACAGGAGTGATGACAGTTACGAAGGTAGAGAGAAAGGAAAAGAACAAGATATACGGGGTGATTTAGAAAGGACTGGAGTCAAGTGAATAAGAGAAGGGAATTGAGAAAAGGCAAGAGTAGGATATGAAACACAGGAGTGATGACAGTTACGAAGGTAGAGAGAAAGGAAAAGAACAAGATCCACGGAGTGATGTAGAAAGGACTGGAGTCAAATGGATAAGAGAAGGGAATTGAGAAAAGGCAAGAGTATGATATGAAACACAGGAGTGATGACAGTTACGAAGGTAGAGAGAAAGGAAAAGAACAAGATACACGACGTGATGTAGAAAGGACTGGAGTCAAATGGATAAGAGAAGGGAATTGAGAAAAGGCAAGAGTAGGATATGAAACACAGGAGTGATGACAGTTACGAAGGTAGAGAGAAAGGAAAAGAACAAGATACACGGAGTGATGTAGAAAGGACTGCAGTCAAATGGATAAGAGATGGGAATTGAGAAAAGGCAAGAGTAGGATATGAAACACAGGAGTGAAGACAGTTACGAAGGTAGAGAGAAAGGAAAAGAACAAGATATACGGCGTGATGTAGAAAGGACTGGAGTCAAATGGATAAGAGAAGGGAATTGAGAAAAGGCAAGAGTAGGATATGAAACACAGGAGTGAAGACAGTTACGAAGATAGAGAGAAAGGAAAAGAACAAGATATACGGGGTGATGTAGAAAGGACTGGAGTCAAATGGATAAGAGAAGGGAATTGAGAAAAGGCAAGAGTAGGATATGAAACACAGGAGTGATGACAGTTACGAAGATAGAGAGAAAGGAAAAGAACAAGATACACGGGGTGATGTAGAAAGGACTGGAGTCAAATAGATAAGAGATGGGAATTGAGAAAAGGCAAGAGTAGGATATGAAACATAGGAGTGAAGACAGTTACGAAGGTAGAGAGAAAGGAAAAGAACAAGATATACGGCGTGATGTAGAAAGGACTGGAGTCAAATGGATAAGAGAAGGGAATTGAGAAAAGGCAAGAGTAGGATATGAAACACAGGAGTGAAGACAGTTACGAAGGTAGAGAGAAAGGAAAAGAACAAGATATACGGGGTGATGTAGAAAGGACTGGAGTCAAATGGATAAGAGAAGGGAATTGAGAAAAGGCAAGAGTAGGATATGAAACACAGGAGTGAAGACAGTTACGAAGGTAGAGAGAAAGGAAAATAACAAGATATACGGGGTGATGTAGAAAGGACTGGAGTCAAGTGAATAAGAGATGGGAATTGAGAAAAGGCAAGAATAGGATATGAAACACAGGAGTGAAGACAGTTACGAAGGTAGAGAGAAAGGAAAAGAACAAGATATACGGGGTGATTTAGAAAGGACTGGAGTCAAGTGAATAAGAGATGGGAATTGAGAAAAGGCAAGAGTAGGATATGAAACACAGGAGTGAAGACAGTTACGAAGGTAGAGAGAAAGGAAAAGAACAAGATATACGGGGTGATGTAGAAAGGACTGGAGTCAAATGGATAAGAGAAGGGAATTGAGAAAAGGCAAGAGTAGGATATGAAACATAGGAGTGAAGACAGTTACGAAGGTAGAGAGAAAGGAAAAGAACAAGATATACGGCGTGATGTAGAAAGGACTGGAGTCAAATGGATAAGAGAAGGGAATTGAGAAAAGGCAAGAGTAGGATATGAAACACAGGAGTGATGACAGTTACGAAGGTAGAGAGAAAGGAAAAGAACAAGATATACGGGGTGATTTAGAAAGGACTGGAGTCAAGTGAATAAGAGAAGGGAATTGAGAAAAGGCAAGAGTAGGATATGAAACACAAGAGTGATGACAGTTACGAAGGTAGAGAGAAAGGAAAAGAACAAGATCCACGGAGTGATGTAGAAAGGACTGGAGTCAAATGGATAAGAGAAGGGAATTGAGAAAAGGCAAGAGTATGATATGAAACACAGGAGTGATGACAGTTACGAAGGTAGAGAGAAAGGAAAAGAACAAGATACACGACGTGATGTAGAAAGGACTGGAGTCAAATGGATAAGAGAAGGGAATTGAGAAAAGGCAAGAGTAGGATATGAAACACAGGAGTGATGACAGTTACGAAGGTAGAGAGAAAGGAAAAGAACAAGATACACGGAGTGATGTAGAAAGGACTGCAGTCAAATGGATAAGAGATGGGAATTGAGAAAAGGCAAGAGTAGGATATGAAACACAGGAGTGATGACAGTTACGAAGGTAGAGAGAAAGGAAAAGAACAAGATACACGACGTGATGTAGAAAGGACTGGAGTCAAATGGATAAGAGAAGGGAATTGAGAAAAGGCAAGAGTAGGATATGAAACACAGGAGTGATGACAGTTACGAAGGTAGAGAGAAAGGAAAAGAACAAGATACACGACGTGATGTAGAAAGGACTGGAGTCAAATGGATAAGAGAAGGCAATTGAGAAAAGGCAAGAGTAGGATATGAAACATAGGAGTGAAGACAGTTACGAAGGTAGAGAGAAAGGAAAAGTACAAGATATACGGCGTGATGTGAAAAGGTCTGGAGTCAAATGGATAAGAGAAGGGAATTGAGAAAAGGCAAGAGTGAGATGTGAAACACAGGAGTGATGACAGTTACGAAGGTAGAGAGAAAGGAAAGAACAAGATATGGGGGTGATTGTAGAAAGGACTGGAGTCAAATGGATAAGAGATGGAGATTGAGAAAAGGCAAGAATAGGATGCCAAAACACAGGAGTGATGACAGTTACGAAAGGTAGAGAGAGAAAGAGAGAAAGAACAAGATATACAGGGTGATGTAGAAAGGACTGGAGTCAAATGGATAAGAGAAAGGAATTGAGAAAAGGCAAGAGTAGGATATGAAACACAGGAGTGATGACAGTTACGAGTAGAGAAAGCAAAGAACAAGATATACGGGGTGATGTAGAAAGGACTGGAGTCAAATGGACCGAAGAGGAATTGAGAAAAAGGCAAGAGTAGAGGATATGAAACACAGGAGTGATGACAGTTACGAAGGTAGAGAGAAAGGAAAAGAACAAGATACACGACGTGAGGTATTGGAAAGGACTGGAGTCAAATGGATAAGAGAAGGGAATTGAAGAAAAGGCAAGAGTAGGATATGAAACACAGGAGTGAAGACAGTTACGAAGGCAGGAGAAAGGAAAGAACAAGATACACGGGGTGATGTAGAAAAGGACTGGAGTCACGTGGATAAGAGAGAATTGAGAAAAGGCAAGAGTAGGATATGAAACATAGGAGTGAAGACAGTTACGAAGGTAGAGAGAAAGGAAAAGAACAAGATACACGACGTGATGTGAAAGGACTAGAGTCAAATGGATAAGAGAAGGGAATTGAGAAAAAGCCGTGTAGGATATGAAACACCAGGAGTGATGACAGTTACAGAGAAGGTAGAGAGAAAGGAAAAGAACAAGATATACGGGGTGATGTAGAAAGGACTGGAGTCAAATGGATAAGAGAAGGGAATTATGAGAAAAGGCAAGAGTAGGATATGAAACACAGGAGTGAAGACAGTTACGAAGGTAGAGAGAAAAGGAAAAGAACAAGATATGCAGGGTGATATGAAGGACTGGAGTCAAATGGATAAGAGATGGGAATTGAGAAAAGGCAAGAATAGGATATGAAACACAGGAGTGATGACAGTTACGAAGGTAGAGAGAAAGGAAAAGAACAAGATATACGGGGTGATGTAGAAAGGACTGGAGTCAAATGGATAAGAGAAGGGGAATTGAAAAAAGGCAAAGGTAGGATATGAAACACAGGAGTGATGACAGTTACGAAGGTAGAGAGAAAGGAAAAGAACAAGATATACGGGGTGATTTAGAAAGGACTGGAGTCAAATGGATAAGAGGGGAATTGAGAAAAGGCAAGAATAGGATATGAAACACAGGAGTGATGACAGTTACGAAGGTAGAGAGAAAGGAAAAAGAACAAGATATACGGGGTGAAAGTGTAGAAAGGACTGGAGTCAAATGGATAAGAGAAGGGAATTGAGAAAAGGCAAGAGTAGGATATGAAACACAGGAGTGATGACAAATTTGAAAGGTAGAGAGAAAGGAAAAGAACAAGATATACAGGGTGATTTAGAAAGGACTGGAATTAAGTGAATAAGAGATGGGGAATTGAGAAAAGGCAAGAGTAGGATATGAAACACAGGAGTGAAGACGGTTACGAGTAGAGAGAAAGGAAAAAGAACAAGATATACAGGGTGATGTAGAAAGGACTGGAGTCAAATGGATAAGAGATGGGAATTGAGAAAAGGCAAGAGTAGGATATGAAACACAGGAGTGAAGACAGTTACGAAGGTAGAGAGAAAGGAAAGAACAAGATACGGAGTGATGTAGAAGGACTGAGTCAAATGGATAAGAGAAGGGAATTGAGAAAAGGCAAGAGTAGGATATGAAACACAGGAGTGAAAGACAGTTACAGAAAGGTAGAGAGAAAGAAAGGAAAGAACAAGATGCACGACGTGATGTGAAAAGGACTGGAGTCAAATGGACTAAGAGGGAATTGATAAAAGGCAAGAGTAGGATATGAAACATAGGAGTGAAGACAGTTACGAAGGTAGAGAGAAAGGAAAAGAACAAGATATACGGCGTGATGTAGAAAGGACTGGAGTCAAATGGATAAGAGAAGGGAATTGAGAAAAGGCAAGAGTAGGATATGAAACACAGGAGTGAAGACAGTTACGAAGGTAGAGAGAAAGGAAAAGAACAAGATATACGGGGTGATGTAGAAAGGACTGGAGTCAAATGGATAAGAGATGGGAATTGAGAAAAGGCAAGAGTAGGATATGAAACACAGGAGTGAAGACAGTTACGAAGGTAGAGAGAAAGGAAAAGAACAAGATATACGGGGTGATGTAGAAAGGACTGGTGTCAAATGGATAAGAGAAGGGAATTGAGAAAAGGCAAGAGTAGGATATGAAACATAGGAGTGAAGACAGTTACGAAGGTAGAGAGAAAGGAAAAGAACAAGATATACGGCGTGATGTAGAAAGGACTGGAGTCAAATGGATAAGAGAAGGGAATTGAGAAAAGGCAAGAGTAGGATATGAAACACAGGAGTGAAGACAGTTACGAAGGTAGAGAGAAAGGAAAAGAACAAGATATACGGGGTGATGTAGAAAGGACTGGAGTCAAATGGATAAGAGAAGGGAATTGAGAAAAGGCAAGAGTAGGATATGAAACACAGGAGTGAAGACAGTTACGAAGGTAGAGAGAAAGGAAAAGAACAAGATATACGGGGTGATGTAGAAAGGACTGGAGTCAAATGGATAAGAGAAGGGAATTGAGAAAAGGCAAGAGTAGGATATGAAACATAGGAGTGAAGACAGTTACGAAGGTAGAGAGAAAGGAAAAGAACAAGATACACGACGTGATGTAGAAAGGACTGGAGTCAAGTGAATAAGAGATGGGAATTGAGAAAAGGCAAGAGTAGGATATGAAACACAGGAGTGAAGACAGTTACGAAGGTAGAGAGAAAGGAAAAGAACAAGATATACGGGGTGATTTAGAAAGGACGGGAGTCAAGTGAATAAGAGATGGGAATTGAGAAAAGGCAAGAGTAGGATATGAAACACAGGAGTGAAGACAGTTACGAAGGTAGAGAGAAAGGAAAAGAACAAGATATACGGGGTGATGTAGAAAGGACTGGAGTCAAGTGAATAAGAGAAGGGAATTGAGAAAAGGCAAGAGTAGGATATGAAACACAGGAGTGAAGACAGTTACGAAGGTAGAGAGAAAGGAAAAGAACAAGATATACGGGGTGATTTAGAAAGGACTGGAGTCAAGTGAATAAGAGATGGGAATTGAGAAAAGGCAAGAGTAGGATATGAAACACAGGAGTGAAGACAGTTACGAAGGTAGAGAGAAAGGAAAAGAACAAGATATACGGGGTGATTTAGAAAGGACTGGAGTCAAGTGAATAAGAGATGGGAATTGAGAAAAGGCAAGAGTAGGATATGAAACACAGGAGTGATGACAGTTACGAAGGTAGAGAGAAAGGAAAAGAACAAGATATACGGGGTGATTTAGAAAGGACTGGAGTCAAGTGAATAAGAGATGGGAATTGAGAAAAGGCAAGAGTAGGATATGAAACACAGGAGTGAAGACAGTTACGAAGGTAGAGAGAAAGGAAAATAACAAGATATACAGGGTGATGTAGAAAGGACTGGAGTCAAGTGAATAAGAGATGGGAATTGAGAAAAGGCAAGAGTAGGATATGAAACACAGGAGTGAAGACAGTTACGAAGGTAGAGAGAAAGGAAAAGAACAAGATACACGACGTGATGTAGAAAGGACTGGAGTCAAATGGATAAGAGAAGGGAATTGAGAAAAGGCAAGAGTAGGATATGAAACATAGGAGTGAAGACAGTTACGAAGGTAGAGAGAAAGGAAAAGAACAAGATATACGGCGTGATGTAGAAAGGCCTGGAGTCAAATGATAAGAGAAGGAATTATGAAAAGGCAAGAGTAGGATATGAAACACAGGAGTGATGACAGTTACGAAGGTAGAGAGAAAGGAAAAGAACAAGATATACGGGGTGATGTAGAAAGGACTGGAGTCAAATGGATAAGAGATGGGAATTGAGAAAAGGCAAGAATAGGATATGAAACACAGGAGTGATGACAGTTACGAAGATAGAGAGAAAGGAAAAGAACAAGATATACGGAGTGATGTAGAAAGGACTGGAGTCAAATGGATAAGAGATGGAATTGAGAAAAGGCAAGAGTAGGATATGAAACACAGGAGCATGACAGTTACGAAGGTAGAGAGAAAGGAAAAAAGAACAAGATATACGGGGTGATGTAGAAAGGACTGAGTCAAATGGATAAGAGATGGGAATTGAGAAAAGGCAAGAATAGGATATGAAACACAGGAGTGATGACAGTTACGAAGATAGAGAGAAAGGAAAAGAACAAGATATACGGAGTGATGTAGAAAGGACTGGAGTCAAATGGATAGAGATGGGAATTGAGAAAAGGCAAGAGTAGGATATGAAACACAGGAGTGAAGACAGTTACGAAGGTAGAGAGAAAGGAAAAGAACAAGATATACGGGGTGTTGAAAGGACTGGAGTCAAATGGATAAGAGATGGGAATTGAGAAAAGGCAAGAATAGGATATGAAACACAGGAGTGACATGAAGAGTAGAGAGAAAGGAAAAGAACAAGATATACGAGATGATGTAGAAAGGACTGGAGTCAAATGGATAAGAGATGGGAATTGAGAAAAGGCAAGAATAGTGATATGAAACACAGGAGTGATGACAGTTACGAAGATAGAGAGAAAGGAAAAGAACAAGATACACGGGGTGATGTAGAAAGGACTGAGTCAAATGATAAGAGATGGAATTGAGAAAAGGCAAGAGTAGGATATGAAACACAGGAGTGAAGACAGTTACGAAGGTAGAGAGAAAGGAAAAGAACAAGATATACGGGGTGATGTAGAAAGGACTGGAGTCAAATGGATAAGAGATGGGAATTGAGAAAAGGCAAGAATAGGATATGAAACACAGGGGAGTGATGACAGTTACGAAGGTAGAGAGAAAGGAAAAGAACAAGATATACGTAAGGATGTAGAAAGGACTGGAGTCAAATGGATAAGAGATGGAAATTGAGAAAAGGCAAGAGTAGGATATGAAACACAGGAGTGAAGACAGCATGAAGGTAGTGAGAAAGGAAAAGAACAAGATATAATGGGTGATGTAGAAAGGACTGGGAGTCAAATGGATAAGAGAAGGGAATTGAGAAAAGGCAAGAGTAGGATATGAAACACAGGAGTGATGACAGTTACGAAGGTAGAGAGAAAGGAAAAGAACAAGATATACAAAAGGTGATTTAGAAAGGACTGGAATCAAGTGAATAAGATGGGAATTGAGAAAAGGCAAGAGTAGGATATGAAACACAGAGTGGGAAGACAGTTACGAAGGTAGAGAGAAAGGAAAATAACAAGATATACGGGGTGATGTAGAAAGGACTGAGTCAAGTGAATAAGATGGGAATTGAGAAAAGGCAAGAGTAGGATATGAAACACAGGAGTGAAGACAGTTACGAAGGTAGAGAAAGGAAAAGAACAAGATACATGGGGTGATGTAGAAAGGACTGGAGTCAAGTGGATAAGAGATGGGAATTGAGAAAAGGCAAGAGTAGGATATGAAACACAGGAGTGAAGACAGTTACGAAGGTAGAGAGAAAGGAAAAGAACAAGATACACGACGTGATGTAGAAAGGACTGGAGTCAAATGGATAAGAGAAGGGAATTGAGAAAAGGCAAGAGTAGGATATGAAACACAGGAGTGAAGACAGTTACGAAGGTAGAGAGAAAGGAAAAGAACAAGATATACGGAGTGATGTAGAAAGGACTGGAGTCAAATGGATAAGAGATGGGAATTGAGAAAAGGCAAGAGTAGGATATGAAACACAGGAGTGAAGACAGTTACGAAGGTAGTGAGAAAGGAAAAGAACAAGATATACGGGGTGATGTAGAAAGGACTGGAGTCAAATGGATAAGAGAAGGGAATTGAGAAAAGGCAAGAGTAGGATATGAAACACAGGAGTGATGACAGTTACGAAGGTAGAGAGAAAGGAAAAGAACAAGATATACGGGGTGATTTAGAAAGGACTGGAGTCAAGTGAATAAGAGATGGGAATTGAGAAAAGGCAAGAGTAGGATATGAAACACAGGAGTGAAGACAGTTACGAAGGTAGAGAGAAAGGAAAATAACAAGATATACGGGGTGATGTAGAAAGGACTGGAGTCAAGTGAATAAGAGATGGGAATTGAGAAAAGGCAAGAGTAGGATATGAAACACAGGAGTGAAGACAGTTACGAAGGTAGAGAGAAAGGAAAAGAACAAGATACATGGGGTGATGTAGAAAGGACTGGAGTCAAGTGGATAAGAGATGGGAATTGAGAAAAAGGCAAGAGCGGATATGAAACACAGGAGTGAAGACAGTTACGAAAGGTAGAGAGAAAGGAAAAGAACAAGATACACGACGTGATGTGAGAAGGACTGGAGTCAAATGGATAAGAGAGGGAATTGAGAAAAGGCAAGAGTAGGATATGAAACACAGGAGTGAAGACAGTTACGAAGGTAGAGAGAAAGGAAAAGAACAGAATGTACGGAGTGATGTAGAAAGACTGGAGTCAAATGGATAAGAGATGGGAATTGAGAAAAGGCAAGAGTAGGATATGAAACACAGGAGTGAAGACAGTTACGAAGGTAGTGAGAAAGGAAAAAAGAACAAGATATGGGGGGGTGATGAAAGGACTGAGTCAAATGGATAAAGAGGGAATTGAGAAAAGGCAAGAGTAGGATATGAAACACAGGGTGAAGACAGTTGCACGAAGGTAGAGAGAAAGGAAAGAACAAGATATACGGAGTGATGTGAAAGGACTGAGTCAAATGGATAAGAGATAGAATTGAGAAAGGCAAAGAGTAAGTGTGAAACACAGGAGTGAAGACAGTTGCAGGTAGTGAGAAAGGAAAAAGAACAAGATATACGGAGTGATGTAGAAAGGACTGGAGTCAAATGGATAAGAGATGGGAATTGAGAAAGGCAAGAGTAGGATATGAAACACAGGAGTGAAGACAGTTACGAAGGTAGAGAAGAAAGAACAGGAATGCGACGTGATGTGAGAAAGGACTGGAGTCAAATGGATAAGAGATGGGAATTGAGAAAAGGCAAGAGTAGGATATGAAGCTTTGGGGAGTGAAGACAGTTACGAAGGTAGAGAGAAGGAAAAGAACAAGATATGCAGGGTGATGTGAAAGGACTGGAGTCAAATGAGATGAGATGAAGATTGAGAAAAGGCAAAGAGTAGGATATGAAACACGGGGTGAAGACAGTTACGAAGGTAGAGGAAAGGAAAAGAACAAGATATACGGAGTGATGTAGAAAAGGACTGAGTCAAATGAATAAGAGATGGGAATTGAGAAAAGGCAAGAGTAGGATATGAAACACAGGAGTGAAGACAGTTACGAGAAGGAGTGAGAAAGGAAAGAACAAGATATGGGGTGAGTATAGGGACTGGAGTCAAATGGATAAGAGAAGGGGTGAGGAAAAGGCAAAAGTAGGATATGAAACACAGGAGTGAGGCAGTTACGAAGGTAGAGAGAAAGAAAGAACAAGATATGCAGATGCAGAAAGGACAGTCAAATGGATAAGAGATGGGAATTGAGAAAAGGCAAGAGTAGGATGTGAAACACAGGAGTGAAGACGGTTACGAAGGTGAAGAGAAAGAACAGAATCACACGGCGTGATGTAGAAAGGACTGGAGTCAAATGGATAAGAGATGGGAATTGAGAAAAAGGCAAAGTGAGGATATGAAACACAGGAGTGAAGACAGTTACGAAAGGTAGAGGAAAGGAAAAAGACAAAGATGCCGGAGTGATGTAGAAAGGACAGGTCAAATGGATAAGAGATGAAGTTGAGAAAAGGCAAGAGTAGGATATGAAACACAGGAGTGAAGACAGTTACGAAGGTGAAGAGAGAAAGAACAAGATACACGGCGTGATGTTAGAAGGACTGGAGTCAAATGGATAAGAGATGGGAATTGAGAAAAGGCAAGAGTAGGATATGAAACACAGGAGTGAAGACAGTTACGAAGGTAGAGAGAAGGAAAAGAACAAGATATACGGGTGATGGCAAAGAGGACTGGAGTCAAATGGATAAGAGATGGGAATTGAGAAAAGGCAAGAGTAGGATATGAAACACAGGAGTGAAGACAGTTACGAAGGTAGAAGAGGAAAAGAACAAAAGATATGCAGATGATGTGAAAGGACTGAGGGTCAAATGGATAAGAGATGGGAATTGAGAAAAAGAAACCAAGAAGTAGGATATGAAACACAGGAGTGAAGACAGTTACGAAGGTAGAGAGAAAAGGAAAAGAACAAGATACACGGCGTGATGTGAAAGGACTGGAGTCAAATGGATAAGAGATGGGAGATTGAGAAAAGGCAAGGTAGGATATGAAACACAGGAGTGAAGACAGTTACGAAGGTAGAGAGAAAGAGAGAAAGAACAAGATACACGACGTGATGTAGAAAGGACTGGAGTCAAATGGATAAGAGAAGGGAATTGAGAAAAGGCAAGAGTAGGATATGAAACACAGGAGTGAAGATAGTTACGAAGGTAGAGAGAAAGGAAAAGAACAAGATATACGGAGTGATGTAGAAAGGACTGGAGTCAAATGGATAAGAGATGGGAATTGAGAAAAGGCAAGAGTAGGATATGAAACACAGGAGTGAATACAGTTACGAAGGTAGTGAGAAAGGAAAAGAACAAGATATACGGGGTGATGTAGAAAGGACTGGAGTCAAATGGATAAGAGAAGGGAATTGAGAAAAGGCAAGAGTAGGATATGAAACACAGGGGTGAAGACAGTTACGAAGGTAGAGAGAAAGGAAAAGAACAAGATATACGGAGTGATGTAGAAAGGACTGGAGTCAAATGGATAAGAGATGGGAATTGAGAAAAGGCAAGAGTAGGATATGAAACACAGGAGTGAAGACAGTTACGAAGGTAGAGAGAAAGGAAAAGAACAAGATATACGGCGTGATGTAGAAAGGACTGGAGTCAAATGGATAAGAGAAGGGAATTGAGAAAAGGCAAGAGTAGGATATGAAACACAGGAGTGAAGACAGTTACGAAGGTATAGAGAAAGGAAAAGAACAAGATATACGGGGTGATGTGAAAAGGACTGGAGTCAAGTGGATAAGAGATGGGAATTGAGAAAAGGCAAGAGTAGGATATGAAACACAGGAGTGATGACAGTTACGAAGGTAGAGAGAAAGGAAAAGAACAAGATATACGGGGTGATGTGAAAAGGACTGGAGTCAAATGGATAAGAGAAGGGAATTGAGAAAAGGCAAGAGTAGGATATGAAACACAGGAATGAAGACAGTTACGAAGGTAGAGAGAAAGGAAAAGAACAAGATACACGGGGTGATGTAGAAAGGACTGGAGTCAAATAGATAAGAGATGGGAATTGAGAAAAGGCAAGTAGGATATGAAACATAGGAGTGAAGACAGTTGTGAAGCTAGAGAGAAAGAAAGGAAAGAACAAGATATACGGGGTGATGTAGAAAGGACTGGAGTCAAATGGATAAGAAGGGAATTGAGGAAGAGGCAAGTAGGATATGAAACACAGGAGTGAAGACAGTTACGAAGGTAGAGAGAGAAAGGAAAAGAACAAGATATACGGAGTGATGTAAGACTGGAGTCAAATGGATAAGAGATGGGAATTGAGAAAAGGCAAGAGTAGGATATGAAACACAGGAGTGAAGACAGTTACGAAGGTAGGAGAAAGGAAAAGAACAAGATATACGGAGTGATGTAGAAGGACTGGAGTCAAATGGATAAGAGATGGGAATTGAGAAAAGGCAAGAGTAGGATATGAAACACAGGAGTGAAGACAGTTACGAAGGTAGTGAGAAAGGAAAAGAACAAGATATACGGGGTGATGTAGAAAGGACTGGAGTCAAATGGATAAGAGAAGGGAATTGAGAAAAGGCAAGAGTAGGATATGAAACACAGGGGTGAAGACAGTTACGAAGGTAGAGAGAAAGGAAAAGAACAAGATATACGGAGTGATGTAGAAAGGACTGGAGTCAAATGGATAAGAGATGGGGAATTGAGAAAAGGCAAGAGTAGGATATGAAACACAGGAGTGAAGACAGTTACAGGGTAGAGAGAAAGGAAAAGAACAAGATATACGGCGTGATGTAGAAAGGACTGGAGTCAAATGGATAAGAGAAGGGGTGAAAGGACAGAGTAGGATATGAAACACAGGAGTAGAAGACAGTTACGAAGGTATAGAGAAAAGGAAAAGAACAAGATATACGGGGTGATGTGAAAAGGACTGGAGTCAAGTGGATAAGAGATGGGAATTGAGAAAAGGCAAGAGTAGGATATGAAACACAGGAGTGATGACAGTTACGAAGGTAGAGAGAAAGGAAAAGAACAAGATATACGGGGTGATGTGAAAAGGACTGGAGTCAAGTGGATAAGAGATGAGGTGAAAGGCAAAGTAGGATATGAAACACAGGAGTGAAGACAGTTACGAAGGTAGAGAGAAAGGAAAAGAACAAGATATACGGCGTGATGTAGAAAGGACTGGAGTCAAATGGATAAGAGAAGGGAATTGAGAAAAGGCAAGAGTAGGATATGAAACACGAGGTGAAGACAATTACGAAGGTATAGAGAAAGGAAAAAGAACAAGATATACGGGGTGATGTAGAAAGGACTGGAGTCAAGTGGATAAGAGATGTGAATTGAAAAGGCAAAGAGTAGGATATGAAACACAGGAATGAGGAAAATAGTTACGAAGGTAGAGAGAAAGGAAAGGAACAAGATACACAGGGTGATTTAGAAAGGACTGGAGTCAAAGTGTCATAAGAGATGGGAATTGAGAAAAGGCAAGAGTAGGATATGAAACACAGGAGTGAAGACAGTTACGAAGGTATAGAGAAAGGAAAAGAACAAGATACACGGGGTGATGTAGAAAAGGACTGGAGTCAAGTGGATAAGAGATGTGAATTGAGAAAAGGCAAGAGTAGGATATGAAACACAGGAGTGAAGACAGTTACGAGTGAGAGAAAGGAAAAAGAACAAGATATACGGGGTGATGTAGAAAGGACTGGAGTCAAGTGGATAAGAGATGTGAATTGAAAAAGGCAAGAGTAGGATATGAAACACAGGAGTGATGACAGTTACGAAGAGAGTGAGAGAAAGGAAAAGAACAAGATATACGGGGTGATGTAGAAAGGACGGGAGTCAAATGGATAAGAGAAGGGAATTGAGAAAAGGCAAGAGTAGGATATGAAACACAGGAGTGAAGACAGTTACGAAGGTAAGAGAGAAAGGAAAAGAACAAGATATACGGAGTGATGTAGAAAGGACTGGAGTCAAATGGATAAGAGATGGGAATTTGAAAAAGGCAAGTAGGATATGAAACACAAGAGTGAAGACAGTTACGAAGGTAGAGAGAAAGGAAAAGAACAAGATATACGGGGTGATGTAGAAAGGACGGGAGTCAAATGGATAAGAGAAGGGAATTGAGAAAAGGCAAGAGTAGGATATGAAACACAGGAGTGAAGACAGTTACGAAGGTAGTGAAAAGGAAAAGAACAAGATATACGGGGTGATGTAGAAAGGACTGGAGTCAAATGGATAAGAGAAGGGAATTGAGAAAAGGCAAGAGTAGGATATGAAACACAGGAGTGAAGACAGTTACGAAAGGTAGAGAGAAAGGAAAAGAACAAGATACACGGCGTGATGTAGAAAGGACTGGAGTCAAATGGATAAGAGAAGGGAATTGAGAAAAGGCAAGAGTAGGATATGAAACACAGGAGTGAAGACAGTTACGAAGGTAGAGAGAAAGGAAAAGAACAAGATATACGGAGTGATGTAGAAAGGACTGGAGTCAAATGGATAAGAGAAGGGAATTGAGAAAAGGCAAGAGTAGGATATGAAACACAGGAGTGAAGACAGTTACGAAGGTAGAGAGAAAGGAAAAGAACAAGATACACGGCGTGATGTAGAAAGGACTGGAGTCAAATGGATAAGAGAGGTGAGAAAGGCAAGAGTAGGATATGAAACACAAGAGTGAAGACAGTTACGAAGGTAGAGAGAAAGGAAAAGAACAAGATATACGGAGTGATGTAGAAAGGACTGGAGTCAAATGGATAAGAGAAGGGAATTGAGAAAAGGCAGAGTAGGATATGAAACACAGGAGTGAAGACAGTTACGAAGGTAGAGAGAAAGGAAAAGAACAAGATACACGGCGTGATGTAGAAAGGACTGGAGTCAAATGGATAAGAGAAGGGGTGAAAGACAGAGTAGGATATGAAACACAGGAGTGAAGACAGTTACGAAGGTAGAGAGAAAGAGGAAAAGAAGAACAAGATACACGGCGTGATGTAGAAAGGACTGGAGTCAAATGGATAAGAGAAGGGAATTGAGAAGAGCAAGAGTAGGATATGAAACACAGGAGTGAAGACAGTTACGAAGGTAGAGAGAAAAGGAAAAGAACAAGATATACGGAGTGATGTAGAAAGGACTGGAGTCAAATGGATAGAGGAATTGAGAAAAAGGCAAGAGTCGGATATGAAACACAGGAGTGAAGACAGTTACGAAGGTAGTGAGAAAGGAAAAGAACAAGATATACGGGGTGATGTAGAAAGGACTGGAGTCAAATGGATAAGAGAAGGGAATTGAGAAAAGGCAAGAGTCGGATATGAAACACAGGAGTGAAGACAGTTACGAAAGGTAGTGAGAAGGAAAAGAACAAGATATACGGGGTGATGTAGAAAGGACTGGAGTCAAATGGATAAGAGATGGGAATTGAAAAGGCAAGAGTCGGATATGAAACACAGGAGTGATGACGAGTTACGAAGGTAGAGAAAGGAAAAGAACAAGATATACGGGGTGATGTAGAAAGGACTGGAGTCAAATGGATAAGAGAAGGGGAATTGAGAAAAGGCAAGAGTCGGATATGAAACACAGGAGTGAAGACAGTTACGAAGGTAGAGAGAAGAGAAAGAACAAGATATACGGGGTGATGTAGAAAGGACTGGAGTCAAATGGATAAGAGAATTGAGAAAAGGCAAGAGTAGGATATGAAACACAGGAGTGAAGACAGTTACGAAGGTTGAGAGAAAGGAAAAGAACAAGATATACGGGGTGATGTAGAAAGGACTGGAGTCAAGTGGATAAGAGATGTGAATTGAGAAAAGGCAAGAGTAGGATATGAAACACAGGAATGAAGACAGTTACGAAGGTAGAGAGAAAGGAAAGGAACAAGATACACAGGGTGATTTAGAAAGGACTGGAATCAAGTGTATAAGAGATGGGAATTGAGAAAAGGCAAGAGTAGGATATGAAACACAGGAGTGATGACAGTTACGAAGGTAGAGAGAAAGGAAAAGAACAAGATATACGGGGTGATGTAGAAAGGACTGGAGTCAAATGGATAAGAGAAGGGAATTGAGAAAAGGCAAGAGTAGGATATGAAACACAGGAGTGAAGACAGTTACGAAGGTAGAGAGAAAGGAAAAGAACAAGATATACGGGGTGATGTAGAAAGGACTGGAGTCAAATGGATAAGAGAAGGGAATTGAGAAAAGGCAAGAGTAGGATATGAAACACAGGGGTGAAGACAATTACGAAGGTATAGAGAAAGGAAAAGAACAAGATATACGGGGTGATGTAGAAAGGACTGGAGTCAAGTGGATAAGAGATGTGAATTGAGAAAAGGCAAGAGTAGGATATGAAACACAGGAATGAAGACAGTTACGAAGGTAGAGAGAAAGGAAAGGAACAAGATACACAGGGTGATTTAGAAAGGACTGGAGTCAAGTGTATAAGAGATGGGAATTGAGAAAAGGCAAGAGTAGGATATGAAACACAGGAGTGAAGACAGTTACGAAGGTATAGAGAAAGGAAAAGAACAAGATACACGGGGTGATGTAGAAAGGACTGGAGTCAAATGGATAAGAGAAGGGAATTGAGAAAAGGCAAGAGTAGGATATGAAACACAGGAGTGAAGACAATTACGAAGGTATAGAGAAAGGAAAAGAACAAGATATACGGGTGATTTAGAAAGGACTGGAGTCAAGTGGATAAGAGATGTGAATTGAGAAAAGGCAAGAGTAGGATATGAAACACAGGAATGAAGACAGTTACGAAGGTAGAGAGAAAGGAAAGGAACAAGATACACAGGGTGATTTAGAAAGGACTGGAGTCAAGTGTATAAGAGATGGGAATTGAGAAAAGGCAAGAGTAGGATATGAAACACAGGAGTGAAGACAGTTACGAAGGTAGAGAGAAAGGAAAAGAACAAGATACACGGGGTGATTTAGAAAGGACTGGAGCCAAGTGGATAAGAGATGTGAATTGAGAAAAGGTAAGAGTAGGATATGAAACACAGGAGTGAAGACAGTTGCGAAAGTAGAAAGAAAGGAAAGGAACAAGATACACGGGGTGATTTAGAAAGGACTGGAGCCAAGTGGATAAGAGATGGGAATTGATTTTGCATTTAAATTATTGGATTTTATAGCCGTCAGGAAAGCAAGTATATGAAAGGTTAGTTCCACAGGCGAGATGCGTGAGAAAAGAAGTTGTGGAGTAGAATTGTCGCCTGCATTTGGTTGATCTAGCAGTAAAAGGGTGAGACCTTGTTGCCAGTCTGGATCCCGAGTAAATATCTTGTAGAGGAGGCACCAGTGACCTAACTTCTTCGGAGCAGAAACCATGGAAATATTTTTAGAAGATACTGAGGGAAGCCACATTCCGGCGATGAGAAAGTGGCTGGAGTCGAGCTGCTAGGTCGGGACCAATCACATTACAGATTCTCCATGAGAGCCTGTCGAGAATACTGAGACGAACAGCAGGGGTCCCTGACCAGATATGACAATAGTATTCCATGCACGGTCGAATGGTTGATTTGTATATGTGCAAGATGGATTTAGGCGGAAAAAAAACTTCCTGGCCCGACATAATGACCCAACCTTCCTACAGGGGCCCGACAATATTTTTCGGACACTTTAGTATTCGACTTTCCGAGTACCATAGAGTGGCGAAATTCCTTCAATGGAATAGCATAAACATATAAAGACAATACCTGTAATAAAAATGGAAGAAAATCGATTAGGTAAGGAAAAATATTTATTTTTCATCATTTTTTACAAAACACACGCGACATTATTTTTCGGACATCGTTGAAAAACTGTTAATAGTCTGTAATATCACCTTTCTTCTCAATAACTTTAATCAATCTCTCTTCATAATGATCAAACATATGCACAATAACATCTCTACGTGTTTCTATTAGTTGTTTTTGGCATCTAGTATCCGTTCCCATAGTTGAGCCTCTTTCGTTATTTCAGGTCCATCATAGACTAGTTGCCCAAGCATTTCCCAAACATTTTCTATTAAATTTAGATCTGGGCTTTTTGCAGGCCATTCCAAAGTAGTCATATTCACTTTAGCTATCCATTCTTTCATGAGTTTTGACACATGGATGCTGCAATTGTCTTGCTGTAGAACGAAATCATTCCCTATCTCTCTTCTTATCCTTGGTAGGGCTTTCTCGTCCAGCAACTGTTTGTAGCTTTAGCTATTCTGTCGTCCTTTCAGCCACTCCAACCATATATTTCCATTAGCAAAGATCATACTCCAAACCATAACTCCTCCTCCTCCCATCTGTCGTTTGTTCAGTACAGCAGGCTCACCCCTTCTCGACCAAGTACACCATTCATCGGGCCCATCAAACTTGAAACGCTTCTCATCAGTAAATATAACCTTCTTAAAGTCAACATGCTTTGTTAACCACCTTTTAGCACACTCCAGTCTTGCTCCTTTGTGTTTCTTTGTTAGTGTAATTTTTTCTTAGCCTTTGCATACTTCAAAGCAATCCTATGCAGCGTTCTTTGTACTGTTCGGACGTTTACATCCAATTCACATTTCTCCTTCACTTTTCTCGCTGTAACTTTTTCTCCAGATGTCAAAAACCGTGTCACAGTCCTCTTCATTCTCCTTTCAGTCATCTTGCCAATTGATCTTTTCCATCCTCTCTTCTTTTTCCGCTCGGAGTTTGTCTTCAGCATGTATTCGACTGTTGATTTCGACAGCTTCAAATCCATGGCGATCCTTCTGATGCTGAGGCCATCATCCCGCTTCTTCCGTGCCAAACAAACGACTTCTTTTGAATGCATTTTACCTCATTAAACTGAATTGTTTTTCCAGTAAAATAGAACAGATACCATCTTCCCACCAAGGCGTATGCGCACAAGGTCAATTGAAGTAGGAAATCTAAGCCCTTAGACTCAGTCAAAAATATCCTGTAAACCCAGGTTAAGGCTGGGTCAGGCTCTTGACGATTCACATTAAACGAGACTCTACCTTCGACGGAGCTATGTCTAGGTCCCTTTTTGCTGGGAAGCAGAGAGTTGACAAAGAGCGAGTCCGGATCACGTATCAATGAGACTCCGAAATCTAATGTTGACTGCCATTAGTCCTTATTTTTAACGCTACCTCGATCCACAGACCATTCATTTTTTGAAAGCACCAGGGGGGTTGTAACTGCTCTAGAACACTATCTATCTATCTATCTATCTATCTATCTATCTATCTATCTATCTATCTATCTATCTAATTCTGTTCATATCTATCTATCTATCTATCTATCTATCTATCTAATTCTGTTCATATCTATCTATCTATCTATCTATCTATCTATCTATCTATCTATCTATCTATCTATCTCTCTATCTATCTATCTATCTATCTCATTCTGTTCATATCTATCTATCTATCTATCTATCTATCTATCTATCTATCTCATTCTATTCTATCTATCTATCTATCTATCTATCTATCTATCTGTCTGTTACTAAATGTAACTTAATCCTTCTATCTATCTATCTATCTATCTATCTATCTATCTATCTATCTATCTATCTATGTCAGTCTGTTCATATCTATCTATCTATCTATCTATCTATCTATCTATCTATCTATCTATCTATCTATCTATCTATCTATTCTTTCCAAAGCACAAACTATCATATGGAATTTTAATGCAAGCATTGATAGCCCATATTCTCAATCAGTCATACCAAGCAAACAATACAAATAAATAAACTCCTAATACATTCATATGGATGCTATGCGTGGCACCAAACTTGTCCAGAAATATCTAAATTGTCAGCTCTACACGAACGCTTTCTCACAGCGAAGATTATAATAGCTTCGAAAGAATGAAAATTGTAGGTCTTACGAATGACAATCCTTTTTTTGAACACTGTGAACTTTCGCAAGGAAAGAACTGTACCAAAAAAAAAAAAAAATAGACATCACTCATGGACTTTCGACAGCAGCCATAATTCAAATGGATATCTCATGTAACTCAAAGTGAAACTAATATTGAGGTACGACACTACTTTATACCAAAGGTTATGTTGGAACTTCTCTTCATTACTGAAAGAATCGATAACATCTCACTTTAGTCAATTAAGTGTCATACGTCATAGATCATGTCTCTTTTTATGCATGACTGAAAGGCGAAGATTGTCCCGAAATAAGTTCCCATTTCTTTCTGTTATGTTTCCCTTTTACGTAGAATAGATTCTTCCTCCTGCTATAAATAATGACCGGAGTGACTTTAACCCATAGCTGAAGAAGAGATAGATTAATACCTTTCCCAAGGGTATCTGCGCGTAAATGAATGAAACAAATTTAAGTATCGTTAACGAATCCACATTGTTCCTGTCCTATCTCTGAGTCGATTCTGCTACGCGCCCTGTTCAACAGAATCCGGATGATCACATTAACAATGATATCTCACTTTTATTTTATGCTTCGTAATG